>BLBF01000003.1:5880173-5966119 GCA_015471245.1 Laticauda colubrina
TATCTATCTATCTATCTATCTATCTATCTATCTATCTATCTATCTATCTATCTATCTATCTACATACACCATATGTGTGTGTGTATCTGCCTACCTGCCTATCATCTCTCTCACCCTCCCTCCCCCACTCATAAATTTTGTATGAAAATCATCAGTGGGCATATAACCATTCCCATTCTTTCTGTCCTCCATTTTTAAAAACCATGACAAACTTTGCCAGGGAAAGAGCTTTGTGTTAGCTCACAAAGCAAAGGAAATCATTAATCAGGGTAGGGATTGTGTTTCTTTTTCATGAGTTTTCTTTGCATAGGAGCATGGAGGAGGAGGGAGAGGCAGGAAAGTGAATAGCCTTAATTAAGCAGGCCAGATGTCAAGCAGAATTACAGGACCAGAGTGTTGCCTTTTCCTGCCAACTCTCACAATCCTGACCTATCAAGCCCTTCTTTAAGAGTGCAAAATAATAGAGTCACCAGGTGGCCATCTTATCAACGTCAGCTGCCATCTGTACAAATGTGCCAAATTATGTTTAGTTCTGTTTAACAGTGCACTCTTATCCATTAGAGGCACAGCTGGAAACCACAAACTTGTGTTAATTGAAACATCAACTGTGCTTTAAACCTCTGTCCCAAATTTAAAGCAAGTTTTGTTATTGGCCACTTTGATCATCTCTACTGAAAAAAAAGGCACAAGGGTAATATTATAATAAATCCACCCATTCATTTATCAGAGTTTGGATGTTTACTTTGCTTGCTTCTCATGTGAATTCAGCTACTGGCCTGTAACAAATGTCTTGAAAGTAGTAGAAATTATTCTTGCTTGGCCCTTCCATACAAATAAGTGCTGCAGAGCAATGAAACACAGCTTCTAAGTCTTGTGTACTGGCCATTTTGAAGTTCCATGATATGTTCCCTGCTGTAATATATCAGAGTTGTGTAGAGCTTTGAATGAGTGATTCAATTTGGAGGAAGCTTCTATTGATACACACTACCAGAGCAGATTGATGAATTAGGGGGGAAGGGGGTGGGTAGAGGAAGATTTTTAGGCAACAGTGAGGCAACAAACAACACCAACTCTGGGATTTTTATTTGATGGATAGAAAAGAACTTTAGCAGAAATGAATGAAAGCATTGAAGAGAAACCCAGGCAGGAGTGTTCAGAATGAAAGGATGAATTGGCAAAATTGTATTTATTTATTTTTAATCCCATATTGCAGTCAAAGTCATACAAGGGGATCAATCAAAAAAAGCCAGGGATCATCAAGTCACCAATAAGCTGTAATTGGCCAAGAACAAAGCTTTTGGTGGCTTTCAGATAGGTGAGAAGGAGAAGGAGAATCATTGGACTCCAGGGTTCTGTACCATTGCCAAATATTCTTATTTTTTTAAAATTTATTTTATTTTGTCAAACGCTTACAATATAAAATAAGAATAAACATAAAATATAAACACAGCCACAGGTGCCACTGAATTACAGGGACAGAAAAACTGCCATTTAAACAAGCTGAGTTCCAAGTCTGATCCTGGAATTTAAGAACTTTAGGATAAAGGCATGAGAAATAAAGAGGAAGAGTTTGCTTGATCAGAAGAATGGGAGATCAAATCATGGAAAGAGTAAATTATTATTTTTTTTAAAAAAAATATGTATGTATTTGTCTCCCAATTTTATTATTTTAACAAATAATTCAAGGCTGATTCTCGTTTTGTTATACTGATGTTCCGAATGGACTTAGGAGGAAGCAAAAACTCAGAGAAGAGTGCTGGAATGAGGAATGCTATCCATCATGGGGAGATATGATAGAAGATGGAGGATGAGCCAGTCTTAGGTGAAGTGAAATGGAAACCTTCTTTGCTCCATATTGCAGCCCTCCTGTCTTTAATTGGATGTCAGGGAAGACTCTCTGTGATATTATATGGGAATGACTTTAGGAGAATGGAGGAAGAGCTGCAGTTTAGACAACTGTCAGAAAAACAGTAGCTGAGACTGCCAAAGGAAGGGGTGCTGCTGGTGGTGGAAAACATCTCAAAAGGGACCCTCCCTAATTTCTTATCCTGATAAAGATGGAGAGGGGAAGAGAAATGTACTTTCGGACTTGCAAAATTCTGCTACTATAACCTTACGATAAAGTTAGAGCTAATAATATCTGGGTATGTTTCTTGTGTGGAACTACATCACAAGGCTAATACTGACTGATGTTGATAAACCCCAGATTCGCCTCTTGTAATGCTTTAGGCTTCATTTCCTTTCTCAGCTATCAATTCCTTTAATATGCCCCCTCACAGACCTGGATCCCACATTCTCTTTTGTAGATTTACTGTAAATTAGATTTACTGTAGGAGATGACCAGGCTAAGCCAGTGGGGGAGAGGTCAAATGCCTCATCAGTTTGGAGTTTCTACGCTCCCATAAGTGATCTAAATCCAGCCTTCCTTGAAATCCATTGACTCTTATGTGGAACCAATTCACCTTGACTGTTAGTAGTTCAGATTCTTGTATATAGGCAGCACTTGTGGTGCAAAATAAACTTGTAGTACTTCTAAACACTATCCTTGTTCCCGATTTCTTGCACCTGTCTTAGTCCTGCCAATGCAAATGGAATTTCAACTCAGCTCTTTGAATATGAGCTCGGTGCTGATTAGTTTAGTGTGGACTATTCGATCAAAATAATTTGATCGAACAGTCAAATTAGAGACCTATATCTATAAATAATATTCTGGGATTATCAGGTTGAAAACTGCACTCTTTACAGATTCTTTAAGAGAACCTTAAAGAAGTTGGCAATCCTTGCCTGGTTCTGTTCATTGGCATAAGCAATCAGGCATTTTGCAAGAGGCAAAAAGCAAACTGTATTCATTCAAATGAACCAAATGTGTAAAGATGAGGAATTACTTAGTTAGAAAACATCACACATTACCTAGGCTTGATCTGTTTTTCATCTAAAAAATTTCAGGAGTCATGCCAATAGCCAGCCTTCGTATCTGTTATATCTCATTCCACTTTTTCAGATAACCTTCATAAGCTGATTTACCGATGACAATAAGTTTACTTTGAGAAAATTATATTACTGATCTAATAAGAGAAAATAAATAATTCAGAACTCTCACATTATTATAGGGAATTATATTTAGCAGAGCAGAGGGGCCTGTGTAATGAGAAGCATTCACCTTGCTAACAGAATGCTACTCTGCATTTAATCTCTTAATATTTCCTTCAGGGTATACAAGACAGCTTGCTAGAAACTATAAAGACTCTTTTGCTGTTTTCTTACTGGGCAAAAGGGAAAAAATGATGTATGGAGATAGAGACATGAGGAGTGGTTCCCATTTCAAGTTCCTATGAAAGGCTGACTTGTCCATCTAGCAAACATCTAGAGAAGGTGCAGAGGAAAAAGCCTACACCAGATGTGCTCAGCTTGACAGTCTATGGGGTCTCATAAATCTCAAATGGCATGAGAAAGTCTAAGTATTCTGGTTCTTTCTCAAGAATTGTTTTCCTATTATATGACAGGAGGTGAATTCCAGTTTCCAAGGAGCTGGTTAACTTATTTATTTTATTAATTAATTAATTGATTTGATTTGATTTGTCAGTCGCTTACAAGATAATAGGTATAAATATATACATAGTTATGAATACATGAAATGGGTACATATAAGAAAAATAAAAGAAACAATAGGACAGGGACAGTAGGTATATTGGTGCACTTATGCACATCCCTTACAGACCTCTTAGGAAAGGGGTGAGGTGAATAGTAGACAGTCTAAGGTTAAAGTTTTTGGAGTTTGGGGAAGAAACCACAGAGTCAGGTCGAGTATTCCAGACATTGACCACTCTGTTGCTGAAGTCGTATTTCCTGCAATCAAGTTGGTGAGGCTAACCTTGAGTTTGTATCTACTGTGTGCTCTTGTGTTGCTATGGTTGAAGCTGAAGTATTCATTGACAGGTAACTCATTGCAATGTATGATTTTATATGCCATACTTAGATCAGATCGGAGACGGAGTAATTCAAGGTTTTCTAGGTCTAGAATTTCAAGTCTGGTGGCATAAGGTATTCTACAATGAGTAGAGGAGTGTAGAACTCTTCTTGTGAAATATTTCTGGACTTCCTCAACTGTGCTAATATCAGATACGTAATGTGGGTTCCAAACTGATGAGCTGTATTCGAGTATTGGTCTAGCAAATGTTTTGTATGCTCTAGTTAGTAGTGTGATATTACCAGAGAAAAAGCTACATAGGATTAGATTAACAACTCTTAATGCCTTTTTGGCTATATAGTTACAGTGGGCTCTAGCACTTAGATCATAAGAGATGAGTATTCCAAGGTCCTTTACAGAGCTTGGATAATCAACAAGATCTTGACTATTCAGCTTGTATTGTATTTTCTGATTTTTTTGCCAATGTGTAAGACAGAGCATTTATTTGTTGAGATTTGAAGTTGCCATTTTTTTTACCATTCAGATACATAGTCAAGATCTTTTTGAAGGGTAGTTGTATTGTCTGTGGTATTGAACAGCTTTACATCAGCGAAGAGAACGCAGTTGTTCTTAACATGATCCCAGAGGTTATTTATGTAGAGTATGAAGAGAGTTGGTCCTAGAACACTGCCTTGGGGTACACCACTATTGACAGGTACAGAATTTGATAGGACACTCCCAATTTTGACCATTTGTTGTCTGTTTGACAGGAATGCTTCTATGAAGTTATGCAGTTGTCCAGAGATACCATAAGATTTTAGTTTTATGAGTAGTTTGTCATGTACCACTGAATCAAAGGCTTTACAGAAGTCTATGTAGATTGCGTCTATTGCTTTGCCCTGATCGAGTTGTGTAGTCCATATGTTTTTGCAGTGTAAGAGTTGCAGATTATGGGTTAGTTTTTTTCTGAAACCAAATTGTTTATTGGAGAGTAGGTTATTTGTCTATAAGTGGAGGATAATGGATTGGTTAATAATTGATTCCATTACTTTACAGGTGACACAGAATAAGGAGATCGGTCTGTAATTTTCAACTAGGCTGGGGTCTCCCTTTTTGAAGATGGGGATGACCGTGGCTTGTGACCATAGGTTAGGCAAGGAGTTGGTTCTGAAAGATTTTTCAAAGATTAAGCTTAGAGGTTCAGCTATGGCAGTGGATAGCTTTTTGAAGAAGTAGGCACATATTCCATCCAGTCCTATAGATAGAGATGGTTTTAGATTGCGTAGTGCTTTTTCAACATTGTCTTCTGTAAAATCGATATGTATTCGATCATTGTAGTTGTCTGTAGTTCAGCTAGGAAATACTGGGCATGATCCATTGCTGTTTACAAATACTGAGCCAAAGAATGTGTTAAAAAGGTTGGCTTTAATGCTGTCATCATTGCAGTCTTTACCATTAGGTCCTATCAGGGGTGGGATGGACCTTGAGTCTTTTAGTTTGTTGTTTACAAAATTGTAAAAAGCACGGGTGGAATTGGTGCATAGAAGGTTTTCCTCTTGTTTAATGTGATAATTGGTGCATTCAGTCTTTATCTGGTGGCATAAATTTTTGTATCGGCTTTTGAAATTGGCAACATGACCAGATTTGTTTTTCTGCCAGAGTGATCTCTTTTTGGATTGAAGCTTCCTTATTGTTATGGGTAATCTGGTTTTTTTTTTTTTTTTTTGGGGGGGGGAGTTGTTGTTGGTACAGATAGTTTGATGACTCTTTTGACTTCAAGTAAAAATATGTTGTCATGGTCTTCAACAGTATTGCATCCAGTGAATAGAGATTGCCAAACAAGGGATGAGAGATCGTTGTCTATAAGATCATAGTTGCCTTTTTAAAAGTTATAATTGGGGATTACATCATTGTGAGGATTTTTGTGTGGGCGTATGTTGAGACAAAAGTCAATCATATTGTGGTCACTGCTGGAAAAGGGTTCTTTAGTTTGTATTCTGTAAATTAAATTCAAACTATTGCAGAACATGAGATCGAGGTAGTTGTTTAGTCTAGTGTTGTTGGTTACTAGTTGTTCCAGTCCCAGATTTTAGTTGTAGCAGGTTGCGTGTATGGTTGTACATTCATTTAGGTTCCAGTCAATATGAGGTAGATTGAAGTCACCAAGAAGGATAAAAGTGTGTGGGTAGGATGTTGCCCATGTTAGTAGTGAATTTAGCTTTTTTACATGTTTGATGTCATAATCAGGTGCTCTGTAACATAATAAGAATCGAAATATGATTTTTAAGGATAGTTCATAGATCTCAGGAAGATCTCACAAGTCTCAGGAATCTCAGATCTCTGATCTCACAAGTCTCAGGAAGAGCAAGCTCCTGGGTAACTTGGATGTTTTTTAGATGTAAGGACTTTTTATAGAAGATAGCAACACCACCTCTATGGATTTCACAATCTGATCAGTAAACATGATCGTCTCTTACTGTGGTAATGGAGTCAGGGAGAGATGGATTGAGCCATGTTTCACAGACAAATATGATGTCGAATTTAGCCATATTTAGTAATAGGAGAAATTCAGGTATTTTATTCACAAGGCTTCTTGCATTGAGTAGCTTGCATTTAAGGCCAGCAGTAGTTGGAATTGAGGTAGTTAGGGGCGTGCATGCCTAGTCTTGGGTGATGGTGGATTGGTTGAAGTAGGGTTGTGATTGAAGGTTAAAGCTGAGTTGCGGGTTGTGTGACTTACTTTTGATACAGTCGGCATGGTAGTCAATGAACAGGTCCTTCTCTCCATTGTCTAGATGTTTTTTGAGTTCAGTGTGGAGTACACAGGAGCGGGCACATTGCTGTATGGTTAGGTCAGGGTGAGAACGGAGGTTCTTATGGTTGGTGTTGCTTTTGGCAAGTTAATTTATAGTATAAATGAATTTTCGTTTGCTTAATTCATTTTTGCACATGACCCTGCAGAAGCGTGGGGCCACAGAGCCGTCTCTGTTTTTGAGCTCTTGGCCAATGTGGGAAATGTCAAGTATTTCATCAAGGGTTGATGTTTGATAATCACTGATGATGTTTCGGACAGTTGTGATGTCATCATTGTCATTGATGTCCTCTAGACCAAATAAGATGGCATTTGGACGTTTCCGTTCACGCTCAACAGGTTCTCTGATGAGGATTGGGATATCATTATTTGTCTGGCTTATGTTTTTTTGTGGATTGGGTTGTGGATTGGGTTGTGGTTGTTGGGTAGAGATGTGGCTTGTAGCTATTGGATGTTCAGGTTTTTGCGTTGTGTCTTTTTTTTCAAGGTTGGATAATCTTTCTTTTAAGGTGTCCAGGGATGCTACTATGGTGCCAAGGGATGTTATTCGTGTTTGAATGGTATCAACTCTTTTAAGCAGATCCAGTTTGGGTCTGCATGATTTGTAGAGATATGGAAACTCATTGAATGATTCTAGGTATTGAATCATTTGCTCGGGTAATCCCAAGCAGTCATGATGAGTGTATTTGTTACATAGAGAATATTTGATAGAGAACTTCTGGAAAGGAGTTTAATAATGTACCCATTACTTCTTCAGGACATCATACGTAGGCATGGGATGAAAAAGTGCAGCCTCATATTAACATTTGCTAAGGTCTCTGAATGTAGCGCAGTGAGCTGGCAGTACAGCTAGCCTTGTGCATGGCCCAGTTCTCACCAGTAGAGGGGAAAATAACTCCAACTTTGAAGCTATATCTCATACAGGGGTGGTATTCTAATGGTTTGGCCTGGCTCGACTGAACCAGTAGCTCCGAGGATAATTTATGAGCAAACCGGTTCGCTCTGACGATCAGCTGCTGGAATCAGAGGTCTTTTATGCTCCTCGTTTGTTGTTGTTATTGTTTGCCCATCCACGGTCATTCTGTTTCTTTGTTGAGATAAGGAAGCATTTCTGAAATGATGAGCCATTATGGGGTGACACCAATGGGTCATGGATTGCCTAGCACAGTAGCCCCCAACATTTTGGGCACCAGGGAACAGTTCCATGGAGAGAGTTTCTTTCTGCAGACTTGAGGGGGAGTGGTTTTTGTGTGCTGTCTGCATCCTGCAGATGGAGCTTCAGTTATTTGTACGGCCTAATTTTTGGCATGCCATGGACTGATGCCATAGATAAGAGTTTAGGGATCCCTAGTCTTGTAGATATATACAAAAATATGTACTTCTTTGCTTTTCTGCTGCCTTTTATTAATAGGTAAGGGCATCCTCTGAACTTTTGTTATAAACATGTCCTCCTAACCAATCACCTGATACCTGGGTAAATAATGTTATTTTATAAATATAATTCTGTCATAACCACTTGCACTTTAAAGCAAAAGCTGTACTGAGTGCTCAGAAGCAGTTATAGCAGTACTGAGAATTGGGACTATGGGTGATAGGAATGCTTACTAGGAGTTAAATCCTTTGTGCCTCTGGAACAGCATAGCAATACTTATACACCACTTTACAGTGCTTTACAGCCCTCTCTAAATGGTTTACAGAGTCAGCCTATTTCCCCCAACAATCTGGCTCCTCATTTTACCAACCTTGGAAAGATGGAAGGCAAAGTCAACCTTGAGCCTGGTGAGATTCGAACTGCCAAATTGAAGGCAGCTGGCAGTCAGCAGAAGTAGCCTGCAGTGCTGCACTTTAACCACTGTGCCACCAAACATGATGAAGAGCAGGGATGATAACTTTTTAGGATAGGTATTCGATGCTTATTATCCCCTTCTAAGTGCGAGCCGCATTACAATGCTCAAATAGCACTGTAAGAAACAGTGCATGAAGAGAGGCAGCCAAGAGGAAAGAAAAAGTAAAGTTTCCATCAAGTGGAATTCAGTTTCTGGTTGAGGAGCTAGATGGATACATCCCTAAAGCTTTCTTTGCAATAATATGATAGAGACATGCTTCTATCTTATTCCAATTAAAAAAAAAAAAACCACACACCAAATAATTAACTAACTTTGAGTTTTCAATATTTTTTATTTTTCTGATTTTCTAGAATTCTCCAATCCTCCAATGTTTTCGAAGTCTCCAATCTAAATATTAAATCAGTGCAACACTGATTAATTTTACAAGATCAATAAAAATTGGCGAGGAAAAATTGGGATGAATACGGGCACACACACACACACAAACACACACACACAAACACATGCAAACACACAGAGGGAGAAAAATACCAGATAGTATAGTTATAGATAGATATATGAGGTGTGTCTATATCATCTATAGTATTTCTTCTTGAATATTATCTTTACAACAGCTTGATGAACTACAAAGCTAATGAAGGGTGGTGAGAGATAGCAGTGTCCCACATGGCTGGATTAGGGAGCACTAGCAGAATGATGAAAGCAGTGACATATCATCTAATTCAAACCTAATCCCTTTTGTGTATGTATTATGATGTTTCACACATGTACAAAAGAAGCAGAGGTTGAAGCTATTTTCTAAAGCACCCGAAGGCCAGACAAGGAATAATAGAGGGAAACTGAACAAAGAGAGATTTAACCTGGAAATAAGGAGAAACTTCCTGACAATGAGAACAATCAACCAATGGAACAGCTTGCCCTCAGAAGTTGTGGGAGCGCCATCACCAGAGGCTTTCAAAAAGAGATTGGACTGCCATTTGTCAGAAATGGTTGGGTGGGGGGTTGGACTAGATGATCTACAAGGTCCCTTCCAACTCTGATTACCCGTTATCTGTTATACTCTCCCCCAACTCAGCCAGATGTATCAGTCACAATATCCAGGCCCAACACTCTTATCTATTACAAAGCAGCTGGTGCTCCAATTTGGAATTCACAAAATTTACATGAGCAAATAGTATAACTATTATGGAGATATATCTCTATCGCTATCTCTATCTCTATCTCTATCTCTATCTCTATCTCTATCTCTGTCTCTGTCTCTGTCTCTGTCTCTGTCTCTGTCTCTGTCTCTATCTCTATCTCTATCTCTATCTCTATCCCTATCCCTATCCCTATCCCTATCCCTATCCCTATCTATCTATCTATCTATCTATCTATCTATCTATCTATCTATCTATCTATCTATCTAACTAACTATATTTTCTGGTCACATTTTAGTGATGAGTCTAAGGCAGCTATAAAAAAAGATGGTAGGTGGTTGAAGGAAAAAAAGAAAGAATTTCAGGATATACTTTAAGCAGTCCAGACCCAAGACAAAATCATTTCTCATTTTACAAAGAGAACAGCTGAAATCATTTTCCACTTCATGGGTAAAGAAGATCTGGTCCAGTTGTCCTACTTCGTTCTTCTAAAATATTCCACACACAGTATTGAACAATTTCAAAGGCAATGCTAGTATGCAATTACACTGCAATCCAAAAAGATAAAGTCAGATGTTGAACTAAATAAATTCAATTCTAGGACAGCTAAGATGTGAAATACCTGGCAATTTTCCACAGTATGTTAACTATTGATTACAGCTGAAATTGTCTCGTTCTTTAAGCCCATGTCACACTGAACCAACGGATGCAAAGAGGATGTAAAACGGACAAAAAACCTTGCCATCCGTTCGAAAACGCGATGTACTCACTGCCTCCATTAGGCTTCCTTTCTATCCGTCCAGCATCCGTTTATCGATGTTTCATCCGCTCCAAAAGTTTTGGGCTGCCTAAAACTTTTGCACGGAAAATGTATCCAGTTCGTCTGTTCTGCATCCGCTATGCATCCGCTACACATCTGTTCTGCATCCGTTCTGCATCCGTTACGCATCCGCTATATCCGCTTGGCATCTGCTGCGCATCTGCACAACTCGCATCCGCCCAGATGCAGGGAGGAAGCGGAATGGACGCAGAACAGATGCAGAACGGATGCAGAATGGATGCAGCACGGAAACAAAGTGTTTAAAGTGGAAAAAACGTTCGCAGAGGGGACCTATCTCGGATATTAAGGATGTCTAGAGGATGCCTAGAGGATGCAAAGGGACACCTATACTGCCTATAAAAAGGGGGAGCAACTCATCTACATCTCACTTTCAGACCAGCAGCCCACCTGTGCAGACCTCTGCAGCCTTCATCTGACTCTTCCTCTTCCACAGTATCCAGTCATGTCCACCGTGGATAGTACCACAGTCCTTTTGGCAGCCACCATTATTCTGCAACAGTACGAAGCCATCTACAGGCTCTATGAACTCTACTACAGGAAGAAAAAGAGGCGGCCAAGAAGCGTCTGGGTCCGAAAATGGATCGGGAGAAGAGCAGAGTATGGACTATAAAACAAGCTGATGGTGGAGCTCAGGAACGAAGACACTCGTGTGTTCCAGAACTTCATGAGGATGCCTCCAGCCATGTTTGACAAAGTTGTGCAGCGGCTGACACCCAGGTTGACCAAGGCAAACACCAACTTCTGCCCCAGCCTGGAACCTGGGCTCAAGGTGGCACTCACTCTGCGCCACCTGGCCTCAGGGACCACCTACAAAAGCATGCAGTACGGCTGGAGGGTGCCACACAACACCATCAGCATTGTGGTGAGATAAGTGGTGCAGGCCATCATCGAAGAATACAAGGAGGAGCTCCTCCAGTGCCCCTCCACTGAAGAAGGATGGAAGTGTCCAAATAAAGTCCACAGGTAGCCAGCTACCCGGTCTCTGGCACTCTTCTTGGTCACTCGGAGGTGTGCCCAGTATCAGGGGTGAAGTGTCCAGGTACTGTGGTGGTGGGTGGTGCTGGAGTGCCTGGCCTCGAGAGGACAACAGGGGACGGTGTGTTGAGAAAGCTCTCGGACAGCTGGCTCAGCCCCGTGATGCTGAGAGGTCCTTCCTCCATGCCATGGGGTGTCAGCCCCAGTACTGATGACAGATGTACTGGGGCCGGGCTTGGCTGCGGGGTGGAGGAAGGAGTAGTGTAGTGGGGCTGTCTGGTCTGTAGCTGGGTGAGGACTGGCATGGGTGGCATCATTGGCGTGGGTGGCATCGCTGTCATGGGTGGCATCATTAGCATGGGTGGCATCGCTGTCATCAGTGGCATCATTGTCGTGGGTGGCATCGGTGGCATCAGTGAAACAGGTGGCAACGGTGTCACCCGATGACTCTGTGCCTGGACTGGGAAGGGCTTCTGCCTGTACTGCTAAACCTCCTGGTAGCCGTAGCCCTGGTAGGTGAGGGCCTGTGGGAAGCCTTGGAATGGGAGGGACATCACCTGGGGTGGAGGAGCAGACCTAGACTGGGTGGGAGCAGGTTCCTCTGGGTCTGGAGGGTTGTGAAGCAGCTTGGTGATCCGGTCCTTCACCAGCTGGTACTGTGGATCTGCCATTTCCTTGAGGGTCTGGTTGACATAGGTGAGGAAGGGCTTGCGGTTGGAGGATGAGGAATCGGTGTGGACCAGCTGAGAGATGGTGGGATGTTGGTGCGGATGGTGTCCCTGATCTCCAGCAGGACAGTGTGGCTGTGCCCCTCCAGCTGTCCAGCCCTCTGCCCTTCTGCGGAGGCGGAGCTGGGGTGGTGGTGGATGTGGCTAGAAGTGTGGTGGACTCGATGTCTCCTTTCTCCCACTGCACCAGGGAGTCCTCTATGCACTCCACCATGCTTACCACACCTGTCCGCGGGTTCTCTGCCTTGGCACACTCCACAGAAACCTTCCTGGAGACAGGGACTGACTCTTGGCTGGAAGAGGACTGGCTCTAAGCAGGCTGCCGGAGAGAGAGGATCGTGAGAGGGGCTGCTGGTGCTCCTCGGTGGCAGACCTCACCCTCCAGGAAGCTGCACCTGGCCATGACGTAGGTCTCTCTGTCTGTCAGCTTCACAGTGGCCTGGCCAGATTTCTTCAGGTGCAGCTTCCCATACCAGGTGTGCATGTGCTTCCACCAGCCGAGGAGCTCCTCCGAAGTGTAACCCATACTCTCTGCCTTCTCTCTCCAAGCAGCCTCCTTCTGCTTGGTGTCCCTGTACAGCTGGTGTCCCTTCCGCCACAGATAGTCGTTCTCTCTCAGCCACTCCAGCACCTCATCCTCGTGCGCCTCCTCAATATAGTATTGCCTCCTCTCCGTTGTTGCATATGCCTCTTCCTCCCTTTGGCTGGACCAGATGGGCCCTCATCAGAGGGGCTCCCAGGTAGTAGGGGCTGCTCCTCCACACCAGCAGCAGCAGCAGCACCAGCAGGATCATCATCATCATCATCATCATCATCATCATCATCATCATCATCATCCTCACCAGCAGGATCATAATCAGCATCATCATCCTCACCAGCAGGATCATAATCATCATCATCATCATCAGCAGCAGCAGCAGCAGCAGCAGGATCAGCAGCAGCAGCATGACCAGCAGGACCAGGATCAGCAGCAGTAGAGTAAGCACCAGCAGGGCCAGCAAGTCCAGGAGCACGAGCAGGACCAGGAGCACGAGCAGGACGAGCAGGACAAGCAAGACCAGGAGCACGAGCAGGACGAGCAAGTCCAGGAGCATGAGCAGGTCGAGCAGGACCAGGAGCAGCTTCAACAGAGTAAGCACCAGCAGAAGCACCAGCACCAGCAGAAGCACCGCCGCCAGGAGCAGCTTCAGCAGAAGCCCCAGCAAAAGCAGAGTCAGGGGCAGGGGGTGGGAGGTTGGCCCTGTCCCTCTTGCCAGGGATGGCGGCAGTTTGCTGAGGCTTTCGCTTCCTCCCCATGGTTGTGGGGTTGCTGGCTGGCAGGGAGGCTGGCAGGCACCAAGGCTGGCAGGAAGCCTGGCAGAAAGCCTGGCAGGAAGGCAGGAAGGCAGCAAGGCTGGCTGGAAGGCAGGCTGGCAGAGCAGGAAAGGAACTCGAATTGTCCAGCAGCAGGTCTTTCCTCAGAATGCTGGCCACGTTCGAGCTGCTTCCCTTTATATCCGGGGGGCTTACGTAATACTTCCCCCCCCGCATGTGCAATTAATGGTCGGCATCCGTTCCGCTTCTGCTGTGCATCCGCTAGGCTTCTGCTGTGCATCCGCTTCATCCGCTCTGCATCCACTGTGCATCCGCTTCATCCGTTCCGTGTCCGCTTTGCTGAGGCCCCCCGGAAGCCCTGCGGTTGCGCAATCTGCTCCCATCCGCTTCCATCCGCTGGGCTTCCATTCCGCATCCACTTTGCATCCGCCCTGCGTCCTCCCCGCGTCCGTGTTATCCGCTCCAGTAATGCAAATTTTTGCCCCTTTTAAGAGCGGATAACAACGGATGGAACATTTTGCTCATCTGCTGTGTCCTTTTTGCATCCGTTGGCCAGTGTGACATGGGCTTTAGGAAAAATTAACTGGCAAAGCATACAACTTGTTGGTATTCTGAATTCAGTATTCTGCTTCAGTTTGGCATGATATCTAATAATCGATGGGAGGGATTGTGGGATACACATTCTGCTAGTTAAAATCACTAAAAAAAATCCATAATAAGCCAGTTTCAGCCTGATCATTATAACAGTGAAATCTCCTCATGTAAAACTTTACTTCTGATGACATTGAGCTATTTTCTGTTTTCACTGTATGGAGGGATTTACCACTATTCTGTTGAAAGATAAATATTCAGTATATAAAGCCCCTGTCACACTGCACCAACGGATGGAAAGAGGATGTAAAACGGAGAAAAACACTTGCCATCCGTTGGTTAACGCGATGCTTCCGTTCTGTACTCACTGCCTCCGTTTTGCTTCCTCTCTATCCGTCCAGCATCCGTCTATTGATGTTTCATCCGCTCAGAGGGTTTTGAGCTGGTCAAAACTTTTGAGCGGAAAATGTATCCAATGCGTCCGTTCTGCATCCGCTAGGCATACGGGGGTCATCCGTTCTGCATCCGTTACGCATCTGCTATATCCGCTAGGCATCCGTTCCGCATCCGCGCAACTCGCATCCGCTCAGACGCAGGGAGGAAGCAGAACGGACGCGGAACAGATGCGCAGCATTAGTAGCACGGACAGAGAAAGGATGAAAGCGGATGCAGCACACAAAGAAAGCATTTAAAGCGGAAAAAACGTTCGCAGAGGGGACCTATCTCGGATAATAAGGATGTCAAGAGGATGTCTAGAGGATGTAAAAGGACACATAGGGGAAAACCTATACTGCCTATAAAAAGGGGGAGCAACTCACCTGCATCTCACTTTCAGACCAGCAGCCCTGCTGTGCAGACCTCTGCAGCCTTCATCTGCCTCTTGCTCTTCAACAGCATCCAGTCATGTCCACCATGGATCGTAACAAACTCCTTTTGGTAGCCACCATCCTTCTGCAACAGTGCGAAGCCATCTACAGGCTCTGTGAACTCTACTACGGGAAGAAAAGTAGGCGGCCAAGAAACGTCTGGGTCCGAATATGGATCGGGAGAAGAGCACAGTATGGACTGTACAACAAGCTGATGGTGGAGCTCAGGAACGAAAACACTTGTGCATTCCAGAACTTCATGAGGATGCCTCCAGCCATTGTTTGACGAAGTTGTGCAGCAGCTGACACCCAGGTTGACCAAGCAGAGCACCAACTTCCGCCCCAGCCTGGACCCTGGGCTCAAGGTGGCACTCACTCTGCGCCACCTGGCCTCAGGGACAACCTACAGGAGCATGCAGTATGGCTGGAGGGTGCCAGAGAACACCATCAGCATTGTGGTCAGAGAAGTAGTACAGGCCATCATTGAAGAATACATGGAGGAGCTCCTCCAGTGCCCCTCCACTGAAGAATGATGGAAGAAAGTTGCAGAGCAGTGGTATCAGAAGTGGAACTTCCCCCACACCGTTGGAGCCATAGATGGGAAGCACGTGGCCTGCAAAGCGCCAGCCAAGTCAGGGTCCACTTATTTCAACTACAAGGGCTTCTTCAGCATCGTCCTCTTCGCCATGGTCGATGCTGACTACAAGTTCATGTACATCGATGCTTCAGGCAACGGCTCATGTTCAGATGCCCAGGTATACAACGCCAGTGACCTCAAGGAGGGGCTGGAACGGAACCTCATCATGGGCTTCCCATATCCAGAACCCCTGCCCAATGACACGCCAGATGTGCCCTACTTCATTGTGGGGGATGACGCCTGCTACCTCAGAACCTACCTCATGAAGCCCTACACTTCCAGACTCCTCACCCGTGAAGAGAGGATCTTCAACTACAGGCTGTCCAGAGCAAGGCGGGTGGTGGAGAATGCCTTTGGCATCCTGGCCAACAGGTTCCAGGTACTTCTCACCACCATGCAGCATCGCCCAGAGACTGTGAGGAGGATCGTGGAAGCTTGCTGCATCCTACACAATCTCATGTGAACCCGCTACCCAGTCTTGCAGAACAGGCTCGTGGACCTCCAGCAAGGCAATGGGGACATGGAGCCTGGGGAATGGAGGCAAGGGCGAAACCTGATCGACACTGAGGATGCGCAAGGCCCCAACAGAGCCTCACGTGAAGGGAAGAAGCAGCGCAACTTCCTGAAACACTGGTGCAACTCCCCAGCTGGAGCAGTGGAGTGGCAAGACAGGATGATAGATGATTAATGGATGCTTCCTTCAGCCTGTCTCATAACACTGATGAGATTGGGCCATGTATGTTGGGTGGGCCTACAATGAACAGGGCATTTAATAAAGAGTTGTGTTTATGTTGACATGTGTGGATCAATGATTACATTAGTATTGATAATGAAGGGCCATAGGTGTGGCACCTGGAAGGGTGGACCATACAGTCCCACTATGCTTGCACTGGAGGTTTATCTATCCCTACAGCTATCTCAACCCATCCCACAGCTATCTTAACCCATCCCATAGCTATTATCCATCCCAAAGTTATCCCTGTCCACCCCACTGCTATCCTTACCCATCCCACAAACATGCAAAGGCTTAAACCATTTCTAAAAGTTTCCACCAAGACTTTATTTAATAAAATAAATGAGGTAAGTGTGTGAAGCAAAGATAAACTTTATTAATCACAAGCTGTAAAAGAAAAATGACCCAAGTCAAGTGTCCAAATAAAGATTGCAGGTAGCCACCCAGTCTCTGGCACTCCTCTTTGTTACTCAGAGGTGTGCCCAGTCTCAGGGATGAAGGGTCCATGTGCTGTGGAGGTGGCTGGTGCTGGAGTGCTGGTCTGAAGCACCACTGGGGTGCCTGGCCCCGAGAGGACAACAGGTGACAGTGTGTTGAGGAAGCTCTCGGACAGCTGGCTCAGCCCCGTGATGTTCAGAGCTCCTTCCTCCATGCCATGTGGTGTCAGCCCCAGTACCGAGGACAGATGTACTGAGGCCGGGCTTGGCTGTGGGGTGGAGGAAGGAGTAGTGTAGTGGGGCTGTCTGGTCTGCAGCTGGGTGAGGACTGGCGTTGGCGGCATCGGTGGCGTGGGTGGCATCGGTGGCATCGGTGGAACCGGTGGCAATGGTGTCGCCCGATGACTCTGTGCCTGGACTGGGAAGGGCTGCTGCCTGTGCTGCTGGACCTCCTGGTATCTGTAGCCCTGGTAGGTGAGGGCCTGTGGGAAGCCTTGGAATGGGAGGGACATCACCTGGGGTGGAGGAGCAGACCTGGACTGGGTGGGAGCAGGTGCCTCTGGGTCTGGAGGTTTGTGAAGCAGATCGGTGATCCGATCCTTCACCACCTGATACTGGGGTTCCGCCATGTCTGTGAGGGTCTGGTTGACATAGGTGAGGAAGGGCTTGCGGTTGGAGGATGAGGAGTCGGTTTGTACCAGCTGAGAGAGGAGATCTATGCTGCTCCGGATGGTGTCCCTGATCTCCAGCAGGACAGTGTGGCTCTGCCCCTCCGGTCTGGCTCTTTGCCTTTCTGTGGAGGTGGAGCTGGGGGCGGATGCGGGTAGGGCTGTTGTGGAAGTGTCGTCTCCTTTCTCCCACTGCGTCAGGGAGTCCTCCACACGCTCCACCACAGTTAAAACACCTGTCCATGGGTTCTCCGCCATGGCACGCTCCACAGAAACCTGCCTGGAGACAGGGACTGACTCTTGGCCGGAAGAGGACTGGCTCTCAGCAGGCTGCCAGAGAGAGAGGGTCGTGAGAGGGGCTGCTGCTGCTGCTGCTCCTCGGTGGCGGATCTCACCCTCCAGGAAGCTGCACCTGGCCATGACATAGGTCTCTCTGTCCGTCAGCTTAACCGTGGCCTGGCCAGATTTCTTGAGGTGCAGCTTCCCGTACCAGGTGTGCATATGTTTCCACCAGCCGAGGAGCACCTCCGATGTGTAGCCCAGACTCTCCGCCTTCTCTCTCCAAGCAGCCTGCTTCCTTTTGGTGTCCCTGTACAGCCGGTGTCCCTCCTGCCACAGATAGTCATTCTCTCTCAGCCACTCCAGCACCTCATCCTCGTGTTCCTCCTCAATGGAGTATTGCCTCCTCTCCCGTTCCCGCATATGCCTCTTCCTCCCTTTGCCAGGACCAGATGGGCTCTCATCAGAGGGGCTTCCAGTTTGTAGGGGCTGCTCCTCCACACCACCAGCAGCAGCAGCAGCAGCAGCAGGAGGAGGATCATCATCATCAGCAGAAGCAGCAGCAGCATAACCAGCAGGATCATAATCACCATCATCATCAGCAGCAGCAGCAGGATCATCATCAGCAGCAGCAGCAGCACGAGCAGGACCAGGAGCACGAGCAGGAGCACGAGCATGAGCAGGACCAGGAGCACGAGCAGGACCAGCAGGACCAGCAGGACGAGCAAGACCAGGAGCACGAGCAGTACGAGCAGGACGAGCAAGTCCAGGAGCACGAGCAGGACGAGCAGGACCAGCAGGACGAGGAGCAGCTTCAGCAGAGTAAGCACCAGCAGAAGCACCACCGCCAGAAGCAGTCTCAGCAGAATAAGCACCAGCAGAAGCACCATCGCTAGAAGCAGCCTCAGCAGAG
The DNA here is from genome assembly GCA_015471245.1 of Laticauda colubrina. Classification (NCBI taxonomy): domain Eukaryota; kingdom Metazoa; phylum Chordata; class Lepidosauria; order Squamata; family Elapidae; genus Laticauda; species Laticauda colubrina. The sequence continues at coordinate 5,898,861 of BLBF01000003.1, forward strand.
TAAGCACCAGCAGAAGCACCACTGCCATAAGCAGCATCATTAGCTCCTCCAGAAGCAGAAGCAGCAGAAGCCCCAGCCGCAGAAGAGCGAGCCCGTGCTACAGATACCCCAGCAGAAGCAGAGTGAGGGCCAGGGGGCGGGATGGTAGCCCTGTCCCTCTTACCAGGGCTGGCAGCAGATGGCTGAGGCTTCCTCTTTTTCCCCATGTTTGTTGGGTTGCTGGCTGGCAGGGAGGCTGGCAGGCAGACAGGCACCAAGGCTGGCAGGCACCAAGGCTGGCAGGCAGGCAGGCACCAAGGTAGGCAGCAAGGCTGGCAGGGAGGCAGGCACCAAGGCTGGCAGCAAGGCTGGCAGGATGGCAGGCAGCAAGGTAGGCAGGCAAGGCACTCAATGCATCTGGCAGCAGGTCTTTCCACAGAATGGTGACCTGCTTCCGAGCTGCTTCCCTTTATATCTGCGGGACTGATGCAATAAATCCCCCCCCCCGCATGCGCAATTAACGCCAGGCATCCGCTAGGCTTCTGCTGTGCATCCGCTAGGCTTCTGCTCTGCATCCGCTTCATCTGCTGTGCATCCGCTGTGCATCCGCTTCATCCTCTCGGCATCCATTCTGCATCCGCTGTATCCGTTCCGCGTCCACTTTGCTGAGGTCCCCCTGATGCCTTGCGGATGTGCCATCCGCTCCCATCCGCTTCCATCCACTAGGCTTCCTCTCTGCATCTGTTTTCCATCCGCCCTGTGTCCTCCCCCCGTCCGTTCCTTTCCGTGTTATCCACTCTGGTTATGCAAATTTTCGCCCCTTTTGAAAGCAGATAACAACGGATGGAACATTTTTCTCATCTGCTGTGTCCTTTTTACAAACGTTTTGCATCCATTGGGCAGTGTGACAGGGCCTTAAATTAGTCTTCTACTCTGGGATTTCTTGATAGTCTCTCCATTACTAACGAGACCTAGCCCTGGTTAGCTTCTAAATTCAGATAATGTCATCCAGGCTGATAGGAATATACTGAATAAATTTTGCTAACCCCCTTGGAAAGTTTCTGAAATACAGATCATCCTCATCTTATGACCACAATTAAATCCAAAATTTCTGTTTTTTTTTTAAATTGAAACATTTGTTAAGTGAGTTGTGCCCCATTTTCCTACTTTTCTTGCCACAGTTGTTCAGTGAATCACCGCAGTTGATAAAATAGCCACCCAGTCAATAAGTGAATCTGGCTTCCCTGTTGACTTTGCCTGTCAAAAGGCCGTAAAAACTGATCACGTGACTTTGGGGCACAGCCATAGTCATAAATATGAACCAGTTGCCAAACACCTGTTTTTTGATCACATGGTGATGCTGCTCTAATCATGAAAAATTGTCAAAAGTCACATTTTTCAATGCTGTTGTAACTTTGAACAGTCACTAACTGTTATAAGGTGAGAACCAGAGGTGGTATTCAGCAGGTTCTGACCAGTTCTGGAGAACTGGTAGCAGAAATTTTGAGTAGCTCAGAGAACCCACAAATACCACCTCTAACTGGAGATTTTACAGTATCCTTCCCTTGCCACACCCACCAAGACACGCCCATAGAACTGGTAGTAAAAAAATGTGAATCCCACCACTGTCGAGGGCTACCTGTGACATTTCATTAAGAGTCTTCCTTTCAGTACCTTTTAAAAGTCAATACCTTTTAACAATATCCCGATTTACATGGAAAAATATTCTATGTTTTTAACAATTGCTAATGGAGTTTTTCTCTTTTTGGTGCTGTATCCTGGGTAATGAATATTGATGCATGCAGTCAGTCTCTGAATGAGTTAACAATATGCACAGCTTCCACTGTCTTCAAGGGGGGAAAATCATTAAATTGTCAGTATGTATGATGAACCACTGGATGAAAAATAAATATTATCAATAGCGACAGCATACTGGTTGTTATGCCTAAGATGTACCTTCTCCGAATGTCTCATAAAGAATAAATGAGCAACTGTTTTCTCCTTCCAATTGTCTGAAAAGTGAATGCTGACTTCCTTCAGATTCAGAGTGTTTTCAAAACAATGATAAAATGTCTATGTATTATATTTTACGATAATGTTGTTCCATAATTAAATATCCCACCAATAACTGCAATCATTTTCAACACAACTGGTCCTCTGAGTCTAAAGAAATGAGGGCTTTGAGAACATTATGCGAGGTTAATGGAACCATTTCAACAAGGTCAGGAATTGAAGAAAGAAATAACTTCCAGAGATGAAGCCCAATATGAGTTCGTGTGAAACCAATATGTGTTATGCCCAAACAAATAAATAAGCCTTATGGCTTAACACAATGTTAAGAAGACATCAGCATGGTGTAATGCTTAAGGTGCTAGAGAAGGAGAGGGGATACCTGGATTTTAGCCCTTTCTTAGGCAGAGAAGTCAACATGGGTGACCTTGGGCCAGTCACTTCTTCTTCACTATGACTGTGCAAGGCAACTGCAAAACAAACTCACATTGCATCATGTATTGATGACCTGATTGTCAAAACCAGGTCAGCACAGTGCCAAACAAGCAAACCTTACAACTGAGCAGAACTAACACTTAGAACAACAATTTGGGTTTGTTAAAACAATGATCGTGCTACATTAGATGGAGCTATTTACAGCATCTCCCACGTGACCACCATTTTCAATGTTTTTGGATAGTTTCTGGAGCTCATTTCTAGTTTCCAGCAAGAAATGGCCCTTGCCTAAAATGAATTTGCTTAATGACTGCAACGTTCACTTAACAACTATCATGTTTGCTTCATGGACACTGCAAAAAATGTTGTAATATTGAATCCAGTTATGTGATAACCCACTTAATGACCACAGCAACTTGCAACCATAATTCCAAGCTCAATTACAGTCATAATTCAAGAACTACTTGTACATCTCTCTATATAAAAGTGAAATACCACTCACGCATCATCACAACATCTCCAGAACCAGTAAAGCCTACAAACTTGAAATTTGGCACATATTTGGCACATCCACCTCTGATACCACTCTTGGCTTCTAGGTACTAAGAAAGGATTTTTCAAAATGACCATCAGAACATTAATATTTTGTATATTATTATTAACATGCTTCCCCACCTGAAAAGAAATCTGTTCCAAATGCAAAACATGAATAGAGGAGAGGAGTTTCAGTTTCAGATTTAGTTTCCCAGTAGCAACCAGATTTACTACAGAACAGTTGAACTAAGCCATGCCCAGGCTCCTTGCTGTCTCCTTCTTGCTCACACAGCAAATACTGTTTCAGTTTCCATGTTTCAGTTTCCAAACAGCCCTCAACTTTCTCACACACTGATAGGATGCTAGCCAGATGAATACCGATGGATGCTGGTAGGCAGAGGCAGAATTTTTTTCCTTATTTTCCTCCCCAAAAACTAAGCTCCACCATATAGTTTCGTAGCTAAGCACAGGTATCAACCTAGTACATACATACATTCACACACATACACACATACATTCCATTAAATATTCTTCCTTCCTTTTCTAGCTGAATGAACAAGTAAAAGATGAGCATTGAAGAATGCCTATTGACAGGAAAGGCTTCAGGAAATATTGTCTCAAACACAGAAATATTGTTTTGGCTCTGCAAAGGCTAGCAGGGGCTATTAGAAAACTTTGACATTTTTTAAGTTTGTAAGTAAATATGTTGGGGAGGAGGAATTGTGCCAGATTGTTGTGATGGATGTACATTTTCTTTGTTGGTTGGTTTGTTTGTTTGTTTTTTTGCGAAAGAGCTCAGCGTCTTCTGAAGACTGTGAGCAAAGCATAAATATTCAGTGAGTTCAGTGAAAAGCAGTGGAAACTGAACACTCACATTACAACGTATTGTTTGCCGATGTTCCCCAACAATGAAGGCTGCCAATTAAATGAGATATTATACAGTGTGTTGGGAACTGGTGAATAACACTCTGAGTGACACCCAAATAAAAGGATGCTGAAACACTCTGGTATAGTCATACATTTTTATATCCTCTCTAAAGAGGTGATGGAAATGTGGTGGACAAATATGAAGGGCTTTAAAAGCAATAGATTTTTATTAGGTTCTTCAACATACGTTCTACCCCACCAATATTATTTTTTAATCTGTTGTTGTGAAACGCATATTTGCTCATACTATTAAGTTTATGCAAGTTGAAGATTAAAGATACCCTCATGCATAATTTACATTGGCTTAAAGAGCCCATGGAGCAAGCATTGCCCAGCAAGCTCTTCAAAACCAGATGGGCCTCTGGCAATCATTTCATGAAAAGTTTGGACTTTTGAGGGGGAAAGAAAATATGACAGTTGACACACCCCCCCCCCCCCAAAAAAAAAAAAAACCTCTGAAAATGCAAAACTCAAGACAAGCATTTTAGGTCAGTCCCAGCCTCGTTATGGGTACTGTATTAAAGATATTCTGGTCCCACACCTCTTTTTTTATAACTACATGTCCTAATAGGAAAATATTGAAAATATTCAGATTTTGTCTCTCTAAGTTCCCATCCTTTTGCCAATATATCATATAACACATATAAATCCAAGTTTTTCCTTTGCAATTTATTTATTTTATTTATTCATTTGATTTGTCAATCGCTTCCAAGAAAATAGGTATAAATATATACATAGTTATGAATACATGAAATGGGTACATATAAGAAAAATAAAAGAAACAATAGGACAGGGCGGTAGGCACGTTAGTGTGCTTATGCATGCCCCCTTTCAAAAGACTGTGTTGGAGGTCTAATTTTCAAAACAAAAAGAGGATTTGAAATATGGTTTTTCCAAATTGGTATTGATACAACAGTGGTAGGACTCATCTCTAGAGGGATGTGTTTGCCTATTGAGATGAGGTGGACAGGTTGCTTTCATGGTGTGGAGACAATAATGATCCTCAACACCAATAAGACTAAGAAGATTATAGTGGACTATAGAAGGAACAGATCAGACCTTCAGCTCTTGCTTATCAATGGAGACCAAGTGGAACAAGTAGCCAGTTTTAAGTTTCTGGGTGTTACCATAAAAGAGGACCTGACCTGGGGTGCTGACATTGAACCCTCGTCAAAAGAGCCCAGCAGAGATTATACTACCTAAGACTTCTCAGAAAAGAACAACTGAATGAAAAACTGCTGGTGACCTTCTACCACTGTACCAGAGATAGAATTCAGCAGGTTCTGACCAGTTCTGGAGAACCAGTAGTGGAAATTTGGAGTAGTTCAGAGAACCGGTGGTAACCTTCCCCCAGGAGTCGGGAGCCCCCTCTTTCTTTGACCCCCTCTTTCAAACCAGCAGTTCTCTCTGTCCAAAATGTGGACTTTGCCATCTTTAAACTGAGGAAACTTTTTGGATGAGAAGTGAAACGTCTTCAAATAAAAACCAGAAAGTTCAGTTGCCTCTCGAAAAAGCACCTTTGAGACAACCATGACCTGGAGAATCTCAACAGACATAAAGAAGGGGCGATTATCCAAATGAGAAGGTTCTCGCTATGAATGTATAAGAAAACATTATTCAAATGGAAAAACACCAGGAGGTGAAAAATACACACAAAAAAAGGCTTGGCTGAGCCTGTAACAGTGGATGGAAATTGTGGGAGCATTTAGCAAAGAGCACTGGTTTTATGTGGTACCATGGATGATGGGCTTCCTGCTTCAGTTCTGGATCTCAAACCTAGCTTAAACAAACCCTGAATTAGGTTGGTATATCGGGGAGTGAGGCTTTTAATTCAGAAAGTTAATGAAGTAATTCTGCCCTTTGGATAAGTAAGAAAAACAAATAGACCTGGAGGTTTAACAAATATTCTCTTTATGACCCCCTCAAATATCCTGTGAGATGGACCACATAAATTACATACATACATACATACATACATACATACATACATACATACATACATACATCCAAATACACACATACATATTATTCTTGTATCCAAAGCTATAGCTTCCCCAAAGTAGGAATGCAAGTTATGTCAGTTGCTAGCTGCCACCTAGCACCAAGTCTGAGAAATACAAAGCAAGGGGATCATTAAATTACAGCAAAGGAAAAGTAAAAGAAGCAGGCTTGGTTCCTGATTCTTTCCTTTAGAAATCTATATAAAGAATTTTATGAAAGTAGGATAACAGTGCTTTTATTGATCTATGAAAATAGTCCAGGAAAAAATAAAATGGGAGTTCTCCTGTTTACATTACATTCTATCAATGCCCATCTTTCCTTTCCAAATAATAATGCACAACACATGGCTTTTTTTCTGATGCTGTGCCAATTTAAACCAATTTAGACAATTATTCATAAGCAAAGAAAATTAATCCAAATAGTTCATGTGACTGCAGGATACAAACTGGCCCTGCTAACATCATAACTGTATTTTCACCCTGTTCCAATTAACAGAGAGATGAAGGGCACACAATCAGTAGTACTCATCTGCTGACACTTCCCTGACCCCCATCTGGCTTTTCAGGTGTCAATCATTCAAAGTAGCACTAGAACAGATCCTATACAATCTTCACTCTATGGAGCAAATTGGATGCACGCTCAACTTTACTTGACAATTTCTGCAATCCTCCTGTTATCTACTTGCACCATTACTAAGTGGATTAAAGACTGCACCCCATGGCAAATTGCCAATTGCTTTAATGGGCAAGAATTTCCCTACAGAATTTCAAACATATGTTTCTCCTGTGGCAGCAGGTGTGTCTGTAAACTACCATTTAAAGAGAATTTTAAATGAATTGTTCTTTTTTTTTTTTAACTGGAGTGAGATATTGTAATTATGATGCTTGTAATTATGATTCTAAAATATGTCACAAAACAAAACATTCCATGGGCTTTCATTACATTTGAGAGTCAACTGCCCCTTAAAATCTTTGAAATAGCCTTGAGTAAATGTGAACTAAGAAATTTTAAGTAAAACTCTTACTTGCATTGATTTCCCCTCATCGAAGCCTCAAGCCAGGATGAAACCAACACGTGCTTTGTGTGAAAAATAGGTACTAATTTATGACATCATTCTCTTTTTAAAATAGGACACACTGCCTTTTTTTCAGCATTTGATCTTTGAATGACTTGCTAGAAGGCAAACCTATGAAGTGAACAGGATCAGGAGAAATTAAATTAATTAAATGCAGATAATGTGATTATTTCTCGGGAATTTAATAAATCTCCCTTTCTGTCATATTAATAAATACAATTTGGTATCAGCTTTTGACCGATGGCTGTGGGAAGAATGAAGGTGATCCTGGGGCCATAGGCTGAGCACCCCAGTAAAATAATTATAACCTGTTTGTAGAACAGTAACATTTAGATTAAATAAGACTGTATGGTCTTAACAATTATATAAAGCCACCCATAATCTAATCTTGTGTTTCCCAGAACTGCCAAACTGATGCTTTGGGAAATCCATAAATAGGTCATAAAGAGATTGGCTTCCTCCCACTGTTACTATTTAGTGGCAGAGTAAACATCAGGCTGAATGCCCACAGGTAGCCATTTATTCAATGATATATCTAATCACAGAAGAAAGCAATTACACTGGAAAGATTTTGTGGTGAAAGAAAAAAAGGCCACCAAAGAAACTATGGGTGGACACCATCAAAGCTGACACTCGTCAGAGCTTAGAAAAACTCAAAGAAACAATGCAAGATTGGAAGATGTGGAGAGACCTGGCCCATAGAATCACCAAGATTTGGTTTGTTTTGTGATCCATTTATGTATTTTCTTGACTACCCAAGTATTATCCAAAGATTCCTGCAGAATGGATATCATCATGATGATGTTGTCTGATCCTCTTTTAAAGCCATCAGCCTTGCCATCATATCTCTTTCCCAGTGGACTTGATGTGTGGATGAGGTGCAGCCAGTGTTCTGCAGGAAAACTTTCCTTTACATATCCTTCTGTTTCTTATTCCATTGGATGAAATAGAATTTGCTTTCAAAATGCATTTCAGAAGGAAAGAAAATTTTGCAGAAACGCTCAAGAGTGAAGTGTAGCAATTTTGCACTGATTTTGTTTCAAAACAGTTCATGTGAATGTCTTTGCAATGGAGATGGTGAAAAGATAGCTTCCACCTTTTGTGAGCGACTGTCAGTAGTAAAGGAACCAGCAATCAAGAAAATATGTAGCAATTGGCATTTGGTAGAGAGGAAGTGCAGGTCTGATAAAAGATATTCAGATGATGTGACATGTTTTTATCTACAAGGATTAGAGTTGTGCAGGCAGTGGCTTTCCCTGTGGCACTCCAAAGGGAGCTGAAGAAAAAGGACAGAAACAATAGAGACGCTTTTGAACTTTGGTACTGCAGGAGACTTCTGATAATACTTGGGTAGTCAAGAAAATATATAAATGGATCACAAAACAAACCAAATCAGAATTCTCATTCAAGTCACAAATGACCAGGCTCAAATAATCTTATTTTTGGACACATTAAGTAAAGAAGAGAAGAGGATAATAAGCAACAAGGTGGATGGCTTTAATTATAGCACTGCTGGCAACAAGGTTGGAAGATGTAAAATGTCAGATTGTAAGCACATCACCTTGGAGGTCCATCTTGACAGTCATTCTTGGTGGTCATTAAGAGCTGATATTGACTTAATGGCTATAATCATTCAACCATTGTGAATATTCCATTTTTTTCCCTTACATGTTTATCTCTACCTCCTCTTTTGCTTCCAATATTTCAGATCAGATAATCAGAGTTGGAAGGGACCTTGGAAGTCATCTAGTCCAACCACCACCACCCCTGCCCAAACAGGAGACCCAACACCATTTCTGACAAATGGCAGTCCAATCTCTTCTTGAAAGTCTCAAGTGATGACACTCCCACAACTTCCGAGGGCAAGCTGTTCCATTGGTTGATTGTTCTCACTGTCAGAAAGTTTCTCCTTATTTCCAAGTTAAATCTCTCCTTGTTCAGTTTCCATCCATTATTCTTTGTCTGGCGTTCATGTGCTTTGGAAAATAGGTCGACTTCCTCCTCTCTGTGGCAGCCCCTCAAATATTGAAAGACTGCTATCATGTCTCCCCTGGTCCTTCTCTTCACTAGACTAGCCAATCAAATTTTCAATCAAATCCCAAGAAAATATTTCATAAAATGATACCGATTGGCTTTTTTTTTTCAGACTGGGAAGTCCAGGCAACCAGAGAGGCCTCAGAGAAGATGCATAATACAAAACAATTGAGACAAAACCTATATAATATACGCTACCTATTTCTGCGATTCCCCAGTTGGCAACATAGGCCTGGATGCTTCCCAAGCTCACTTGATTTTAAATAAAGTAATTACTAGTACTCACTGCAATAACTGATGATCTCTCACTCAGCAAGTGATCAGTAAAAACAGCATTTATTATGCTGGGAGGGAGATCAAGGAGCCCACCTGTTCAAAGAACAAATGGGATATTAACAAAACATTTCAAAGAGGCATTTTGCAGAGCATGTTTGAGCAAACAAATAGTCTCTTTCCCACCTGCTGAGTCAAAGTGCTAGCCATCCATCCTTACACTGAGGAAGAAAAAAAACAACACCCTATACTATTCCTGTTGCTGATCCCTATCTTGCCTCTGCTGCTTCTGTTCTAGCTTGTCACAGGAAGGTGCCGCTTTGATTATACACCTGCAGCGAATATTAAGCAAAGTGGGTTTTTCATCTTCTGGTTTTACTGCCCTTGCCCCTTTTGAATGTCATCAAGTTGGTGGGGAAACATCCAGGAGAAAGGGTAGGGGGTTAACACAATCCACCACCCTGCTTGTGATTCAGGAACAGAGCAAATAAAGGCCCATGATGAAAAACAAACAGGATCACAAAGAAGGCTGATCAGTCTAGTACACAGCACACATAGTTCATTAAAAGTGTAAAGCACAAAGGTTTGCCTTTGCTTTAAGGGTGGTTATTTTAGCATGAAAATAACAACATAAGTTTTAGCCTACATCAATGGTGGGATTCAATTTTTTTTACTACTGGTTCTGTGGGTGTGGCTTGGTGGGCATGGCATGGCTTGGTGGATGTGGCTTGGTGGACATGGCAGGGGAAGGATATACTGCAAAATCCCCATTCCCTTCCCACCCCACTAACCTGCTTTCCAGCTCCATTCTCCTGTGCAGGGCAACCAAAGAAGACCCAGCTGATCAGCTGGGACTCGGGAGGCAGAGAATAGATGAGGCGGGGCCAGTCAGAGGTGATATTTGCTGGTTCTCTGAATTACTCAAAATTTCCGCTATCGGCTCTCCAGAACCTGTCAGAACTGGCTGAATAGCACCTCTGGTCTACATGGCAATGGGGCTTCCTTCATTTTTCACCATTGTTCAAAACAGTAAAATAAATTTCCTCTTTGTATCATAGCCTGTATGAGACATTTCAGGGAATATTCTGTTCTTCCCATCTTTCTCTCTCTGAGACAGAGAGAGAGCAGGATAACAGCCCTAAGGACTTCTGCATCCATCACAATTCTGATTTATTTAACAGAATAACAGAGTTGGGAAGGGACCTTGAAGGTCTTATAGTCCAATCCCCTGCTCAAGCAGGAGAATGTAAACCAGGGGTGTCAAATTCACGTCATCATGGCAGCATCACATGACATATCAGGACTTTTCTTTCCTTTGCTAAACCAAGCATGGGTATGGCCAGTGCATGACGCATCCAGCCCATGGGCCAGAGGTTTGACAGCCCTGCCCTATACCACATCAAATGGCTGTCCAAAGTCTTCCTGACAACCTCCATTGATAGAGCACCCACAACTTTCAGACAAGTGGCTGTTCAGTCTCTTCTTATTTATTGCAAGCAGTAAAAAATTACAAATTCTACGGGATTGCAAAATCTGATTACTGGGCAAATCCTAGAATTTGTCTTAAACATCCAAGAAGGGATTCAGTTAAGGAAAGCAACTCTGTAGACACTGTCACAAATGTTACTGCAAGAACAAATGTTCTTAATTTGGTTACCAATTCTGTGATAGCTTCCATTTCTATTTTATCAGTAATCACTATCACTGAAGAAAAATAGTCTCGTTGGGGGAAAAAAACTAATAATTTTCATAGGTAAAATCTGGAACAGATGATTCAAAGTCAATAATGAGAAAATAGGTTAGGGATAATGGTAATGAACTGACATTATCTGAGTAAAATTCCACCTCAGAAGTTAGTTATTCTGCATTTAAGCCATCATGCAAATTATAACAGCAGCAATTATTGTGGGCAGTTATATAACTAACTGGCTTGACCGATTTATATAAAATGGCTGATTGAAAGGATGGTAGTGAGAAGGGGATTATGCTGTTCTAGCCAGGGGTGTCAAACTTGTGGCCCTTAGGCTAGATGTGTCACATGCTGGCCTTGCTCACCCCCAGTTTAGCAAAGGGGTAAAAAACTGTGGTATATCATGTGATGACAACGTGTCATCTGTGAGTTTGACACCCCTGTTCCAGGGGATAGAATGATAAGCATTACTTATGGAGAGGGGAAAGAACCAGCAGAAAAATACACACTCAAATGACATGTGTGTTAGCACTTATCTAATACTATTGTGTTTAAACAAATAAAGATCAGTGTTGTTTCCACTAAAAATGTGTATCTATGAAAAGTCAAGCATAGGGTATTGAAGATGGTTAATAAGAACAGCATGGAGTGCGAGGAAAATCATTAATCAGACCTGGATGAAATAAAGAGTGATTGCTCCTTTAAGATACAATTAGCAAGCATAAACTAATATATTCTGAACATGTGATGTGAGTGGATAACGGACTAGAGAAGTAACTATAATTGGTAAGTTGAGGGAAGTAGAAGGGAATGGGAATAGATAAGCAGGATAGAAAGTATCAAGAATATAACTAGGATATCCTTTGAAGAGCTAGATATTATCAACTGGACATATCAAGATGTTTGTCTATACAGTTACCAGATCTCAGGCAAAAATTGATGGCACCTAATTAACAAACAAATTTCAACTGTAAGTTCAATTATGCACAATTAAGCACAAGCATGAAGTGCTTTATGCACAAGTAAAAAAGCCAAAGTAGACATGATTTGGAAGGTTCAGAATGTCATGACCCAGAAATCAGACAATGACTCTGAATGCAAAAAAGCAATTAAGATATGTAGAATATTAATTTCAGGAGGCACAAAACTAAGAAACAGATGCACCATCTGAGTAACTGGAAAAGTCAGAAGATGCCAATGTAAGGCAGGGGTGTCAAACTGATAGCTCACGGGGTGGACACATCATGCACAGGCCACAACCACTCCAGCTCCATGAATGGGGAAAATGTGGTGAAATGTCACATGACGGCGATGTGATGCAGTGAGTTTGATGCCTGTGATGTGAGACCTCTGAGCCTACAGATCTAGCAAGGAGAGTAGAGTGGACATACCCTATGAAATTCTTTGCCAAGGCAAGGGAGTAAATCTCTTGATTAGAAACAGCTAACTGCAGCCTGAGCCACGATCCCTTATTAGAAGCATAACTCTTGCTTGATACTTGTGTGTGGATTGTGCCTGTAAATTTCTGGATTGGCTGACTGGCCATAAGTCACCTTTTTCAATGTTGTTGTAACCTTGTACAGTCACTAATTGAATGGTTGGAAGTTAAGGACTCTAGAAGTTTCCCATATGTCCATGCTTGCCATTAGTTGTCCTCAAAAGGAATATCTAGAACTGGGGTGTTGTGGCCCATCAGCGCCTGGTAGAGCTGGCAGCAGAGTCAGATAGCAAGGAGGTTGGGGAGGGAACCTAGGCCAGTCCTGGAGGCTGAGGAAGACTTGGGTGAGGGATCTGCTTCAGAGGCAGAGATGGGGTCAGGGCAGGCTCAGACAGCAGTGAGGCTGGAGTTCCTACCCTGCACATGCACAGACCGCAAAAAGGAAAGAACTATTATGAACTCAGGGTTGATGTAGGAGTAAGGCCACAGGTGGACGATGAATGGCTCTTCCCATAAGGATTAAAAGAGGAGCAAAAGGGGAGGGGGCTTTTATAGGAAACAATTCATTTGTTGGTTTATTCCATCATTGTGAAGATCTGTCTGTGCACCCTAGAGACTCTGCTAAGACCTTCCTTGTGGGCACTGTATTTGGAAATATTTACCGGGCAGTTTTCCAAGATAGATAAGATTTGAGCTCCTAATTATTCCCTTGAAAGACTGTTTGTCAGGCTGTTGGCTGAATGTAAATGTAAGAAATTCACATTCACTAAATAAAAGATGTTTGGTCAGGACAAAGAGTCTGCTTCACGCTTTTTGGAGAAGCCCAGGACAGAACAAGGGGTATCAAACTGGCGGCCCACAGGCTGGATGCGGCATGTGCAGGCCACGCCCACCCCAGCTCCGCAAAGGGGAAAAATGTCATGAACAGTTGGGGGATGGCAATGTGATGAGTTTGACACCCATTATCTAGAAAGTCTGTTTGGATGGGACCTTTGCCTGGACAGAAGCTTTTGACGTATTACCTTTCATCTCTGACTTTTGCTAATGTTCTTTAATCCTGACTCCATGTCTGTCTGTAGTTCTTCAATAGTTCATGAAATGGAGAAGTATTTACACTTTGTCCCATTCTATTTTTGCCTCTAACCACAAGAATGGTGGTTGATTGATCACAGGACAATAGGAACTCTGTTGCTCACCTGTCAGTTAAATGGCATTGGTCTTGATTTCTTTGGAGGAAGACTGTTGCACCCAACCCGCCTCCACCCCTATTAATGTACCCTCATCTAAATTTTTAATAAATATTGTTGAATGTAAGACAACATTCAACAATATTGTTGTAGTGTAAGAATGTAAGGGTTTGGGCCTTAGGAGCCAAGAATCTGCAAATTAGAACACAAATGAGTAGAATTTGGGAAGATAAGCAGATACAAGGACAAGTGAGAACAGCATTCATTAAAAGAATCTGAGATGCACTTTATCAGTCTCCTGTGGTTAGGCAGTGCAGCTTTGCTCCATGAAAAACTACCCAATGAGAGGAACAGCTAGAGAAAAGTCTATGGATTCTGAGAATCAATTGCTGAAACACAGGCTGTTCTGCTGTGCTTTGAGATAAAGATCTAAGATCTAGTGTAATTGCGCTTTGTTTTGATGTCAAGGCAGAAATAGGCCACACTGCAAGAAACAGGAATTGCAGCAAAAGGGTGATTTTTTTTTTCTGTTTGTGCCCCTTATAAGAAGTGAAAGCACCCACTCAAAAAGTCATATTCTGCTCACAGGCACAATAAAGTGGAAATAGCTTTCTTCCCCTAAGGATGGCAGTCCTTATAAAAAGCTTCAGGGTTAAAATTCAAGACACACAGTTGCAGAAAACTGCATTTTCCCTTCATTTAAATGCAGCTTGAGACTATCCATAGATGTAAGTGGGTAAAGCTGAAACTTGTTCCTACTTGTATTCCTTTCTGCTTGAGTAAATCCTTCGAACAGCTGGATTCTGAAGTCACAACTGTGAGGAAATTTTTATAAGCAAGCTTTCTCTTAGTCTTTTGACATCCTTTCTTTATCATAAGGTCTGATACTCTGTAGATGTTCCTGATGGAACATTAGACGGGCTCAAGAAAGGCCTACAAACAAAAGGAATGTGTCATTAAAGTCAACGTTCCATACTGAAACAATTTAATTAATTTCCATATTTCTGATAAGGAATGGCACATTCATACGTGTGCCCTGCTCTGGATTGTAGCCAAAACAAGCTTCTATTCTGATTCCAAACAGAGAACTGTAAATATGAATAATTATTCAAGGTCTCCCATAGCCTAAATCATTACAAGTATAAGCAAATGTACAATCAATCATGTCAATAAATCACATCCTGCACATAAACTGTTCTAACTCCTACCCTCAAAATGATGCTGTAGAGCACTGCACACCAGAACAACTAGACACAAGAACAGTTTTTTTCCTGAATGCCATCACTCTGCTAAACAAATAATTCCCTCAACACTGTCAAACTATTTACAAAGTTTGCATTACTATTACTATTCATCCTCCCACCCTTCCTTTCAACCCATCTCCTCCCACTTATGACCGTATAGCTGTGTAACTTTGTCACTTGTATCTTTACAATTTATATTGACTGTTTTCTAGTATGATTCGATTACTTATTATACCCTATGACTATTATTAAGTGTTGTACATTATGATTCTTGACTCTTGATGAATATATCTTTTCTTTTATGTACATTGAGAGCATTTGTACAAAGATAAAATCCTTATGTATCCAATCACACTTGGCCAATACAGAATTCTATTCTATTCTATAAATAGTGTGGGATTTGTAATCTCCCTTTATCTAAAGAGGCCAAAGTAGAATCACTGACCAGAATGATTGGTGAATAGAATTTCAAATGGGTGGCAGAAAGAATGAGAGAAAAAAGAGGGAAAAAAAGAATGAAAATAATGCATTGCATTATTTTCAATATATTATTATTTGCATTGCCAATTGCTCCATTCCCACTATGTCCACACCAACATTTGGTAGGAACAGATGGTGCCATAAGGGGGCACATCTGGAGTCTCATTTGCCCCAAGCCCATACAAAATGGGGCTCCAGTAGTGTCTTCCTATTCCAGACCTGCCAACCCCTGATAAAGGAAAATCTGGAGACCCATGAAAAAAAACCTGGAGATTCTATAAAAAATAGTGAGATTCTATTTTTTTCCCAGTCAAGATTAAACAAACCCCTTTTCCATCGAGGAAAGTCATTAACAGTTTATTTAAATGTTTTATTTGTGTTCCCTGTTGTAAGAAGATGAAGCTTTTTTTCTTCTATTGAAAAATCACCACCTCTTTTTGCCATGTTTATATGATTGCGATCGCTTTCCTGCGCTGAACTTACAAAGTCTACTGGGAAACTAGCCTCTTTCCCAGGGCCTACTCCCCTTTCAAAATGACGGACAGGCAGGAAGAAAAACGATTACCGTATATACTCGCATATAAGCCGACCCCCAAATTTGAAAAAAAAAAAAGTATTTTAAATTCGGCGTGAGATTGAGGAGCCTTGTCGTGAGACCGTGAGAAATGACAAAAAATCGTGAAACTCACGGCAGAACCGTGAGAGTTGGCAGGGCTGCTATTCTGAGTTGAAAGTAATGCTTCCATCTTGTGCCAGTAATCTTGCTTGCTGTGCTTAATTTTCTTCTGCACAAAACCCTGTGTTTTGGCTACTGAGCAGAGGAAGGAATGGACCCTGTCCTGGGTCAGTGGCTCTTGAATCTCTGCCACAGCTAACATTACAAATCATACCTCAGTCACATTGTGGTAAAAAAAAAATGTCAGCCCTGCTAGCAGTCTGAAACCCTGAAGAAACATTTTGGCTTTCATTTTTTAATTATGACTCTTTCTTTCCTAGAGCTCTCTGTGTTTTTCTTCTGGGTTTTTTAAAAAAACAAATAAATAAATAACTTCAGCAGCGTAGTGATTCATCATTTTTCCAGCCACTTGAGAAAGCATGATATGACTGGAAAACCAATGAAAAGTAGATCGCTTTGGGAAAGAAAAATAGACATAAAAATGAAACATTTCTGCTGGCTTTCAAAGCTGCAAGGTTGGAAGGATGGAAAAATGTAAGACAGGGAGGTTTCTTTTAAAGCATATTTGTACATTTTGATGTGTTGATATTGCCTGTGTAAATTTAACTTGTTATGGAAACATGTTGCATGTGTTTCTATCTGTATGTATTATTAAATATATTAGGCAGAAAGGATTGTGATATTTATTGCCTTTTGTTCAGTATGGTTCTGTTTTCTCCAACTAGTATGTATGTATGTATATATGTATGTATGTATATATGTATGTATGTATATAAACACACACACATACACACACACATATTATATACATACATATATGTATGTATGTATATAAAGAAACATATTGTGTGTGTGTGTGTTTCTTTATGTACATACATACATATATGTATGTATATAATATGTGCATGTGTGTGTGTTTATATACATACATATTGTGGATATACATACATATTGTGGATATACATACATATTATATACACACATATTTTGTGTGTGCCATGCATCTCTTAGGACAAGGAAAAGAGGAATTAGTCTTAGCTCTAAGGCTGCCATGCCACATACCTAAAATAATTTTTACGGCACACTTTTTACAGAACTCAGACTAAAAGAGTTGGAAGGGATCTTGTAGGTCATCCAACCCCCCACCCAAACAGGAGACCCAACACCATTTCTGAGAAATGGCAGTCGAATCTCTTCTTGAAAGCCTCCAGTGATGAAGTTCCCACAATTTCCGAAGGCAAGCTCTTCCATTGGTTGATTGTTCTCATTGACAGAAAATATCTCCTTATTTCCAGGTTGAATCTCTCCTTGATCAGTTTCCATCCATTATTCCTTATTTGGCCTTTGGGTGCTTCCGAAAATAGCTTGACCCCCCTCCTCTCTGTGGCAGCTCCTCAAATACTGGAACACTGCTATCATGTCTCCTCTGATCTTTCTCTTCCCTAGACTAGCCAAGTCCAGTTCCTGTAACTGTTCTTCATATGTTTTCGCCTCCAGTTCTTTAATCATCCTGGTTGCTCTTCTCTGCACTCTTTCCAGAGTCTCAACATCTTTTTTATTGTACAGTGGCCAAAACTGGATGCAGTATTCTAGGTGTGGTTGTACTAAAGCTTTATAGAGTGATATTACTTACTTGATCTTGATTATATCCCTCTGTTAATGCTACTTAGAATTGCATTAGCTTTTTTGGTTGCTACTGCATACTGTTGGCTCATCTTTAACTCAGAGGTGATATTCAGCAGGTTCTGACCAGTTCTGGAGAACCAGTAGCAGAAATTTTGAGTAGTTTGGAGAACCAGCAAATACCACCTCTAACTGGTCTCGACGCCATCTATTATTTGCCTCCCAAGTCCCAGCTGATTGGCTGGGTCTTCTTTTGTTGCCCTGCACAGAGGACAGAGTTGGAAAGCAGGTTAGTGGGCTGGGGAGGGAATGGGGATTTTGTAGTAACCTTCTTCCAGGAGTAGGGTGGGAATGAATATTTTACAGTATCCTTCCCCTTCCATGCCCACCAAGCCACACCACACCCACAGAACCGGTAGTAAAAAAAAAACTAATCCCATCATTGCTTTAACTGGTTGTTTACTAAGACTCCAAGATCCTCCTCATAGTTACTGCTAGTAAGCCTGGTTTCACCCAGTCTATATGTGTTCAAATACATCAGTTTTCAAACCTACAAATCCTTAAGATAAGCTGAAGTTCTGGTCAATTGCTTTCTGCTAAAAATAATGACCTCCCTGGCCACTTGGCTGGATGAAATAGTGCTACCTTTGTGATAAGATTATAGCAAAAGTTATTATTTTTATTTACAGTTTTGTACTCTTATTGTAAGGTTATACACCATTCTTGCCCATTTACACTGAAAGATGGTTTAAAATCAATTTAAATTCACTTACTCTATTAATATTTTAACCTTTGAATGACAACTTTGAAACCTTTGCTCAATTTGTTTAAGAATTTGTTCTTTGCTTTAAGACTCTGTCTGGATGTTTTGGGGGGAGGGGTTGAGGGGTTGAGGGGAAAACAGAAGGCAATGCTTGGTTAATGTTCTTATATATTAAAGAATCTTTAATTGGCATTTCTATTTTACAGGTTTTAAACTGGTTTAACAACAAGAAGGAAACAGCAAGAACAGGAAAGAAATAAAAGTTGAACTTGGACAAAGCTGGTCTTTGCACTGCTTATTCTCCTGAAAAGCAGAAAAAAAGAAAAGAAAAAGAAATGGTCTCAGTGAGAAATCCTCTCTTGCCTTCATAGGAAAGGTTTCCTATCTGATTCTAAGGGTGGTGCTGATCTCCATTAATGGACCAAGGAAGCCATAATTGTCCAGAGATGCTTCTGTGGTCATGTGGCCAGCTTGGTTATATTATGAAAGGTGCATGGAATGCTTTTAACTTCCTACCAAAGTGGTACCTGTTTATCTACTCGCATTTGCATGTTTCCCAACTGTTTAGTGGACAGGAGCTGGGGCAGCCCTCATAATAGAGTGCTGAGAACTTGAAAAAGGGGAATAGCAAGTAGGAGGAAAATTTATTTATTTATTTGCCTGTTAAACTTATGCTTCCCGACTCGCCTAGATAAAAATATTATAATGAGAGTGAAGGTTCATTCTCCAAGCCTATCGGTTGGTTTCTGAATGTTTTGTTACCAGGCTGGGCAACATCTTCAGCAGAGTTTAGGGGATGCCAGTGTCAGTGTTCTTCTGTTTATAAGGGCTTCAAGTATGGGTGTGTCAAGTGAGGGTCTTGTGATGAGTCAGCTGTGAATCATGAGAGATCTTGTGATGGGTCTTGTGATAAGGAGATTACATCAGGTCAGGGTCATTGGGAGGTGAACTGCTGGTGTGGGGAGGTGTGTGTGGGTTGGCTGAGGGTCAGTGCTGTCTCTGGTTGGCTGTGTGATTGATTTGGATTCTGAGAGGTCCATAGGCTGGTTCTAGGTCAATGTGTCTGTTGCTTGTGGACTGCCAGTCTTTGATGAACTCACAAACATGGTGAGTGGTAGCATGGTTGATGATTTTTGGGTTGCTCCCATCAAATTGGTGCTGTTTGGTGTCAGTGTAGGTAGAGATTAATATTAGATAGATAGATAGATAGATAGATAGATAGATAGATAGATAGATATAGATATAGATATAGATATAGATATAGATATAGATATAGATATAGATATAGATATAGATATAGATATAGATATAGATATAGATATAGATATAGATATAGATATAGATATAGATATAATCCAGGAGCAAACTAGGAAATGCTTTGCACCCAACACATTCCCAGCTGCTGTTGTAAAATGAATGTCATTGAAATCAATACCAAAGTACAAATGTCTTTTCTTTTTCTTTTCAGAAAAAGAGCAACAACAAATGGCCACAGAAATACTGTGGGAGAGAAGAGGAGTTAAAAATAGTGATAAAGGAGGAGTTAAGTACCTGTGGGAACAGTTGAGCAAAATAAGTGACTGATGTAGTCCATTTCATATGGGATATTTCTTCCCATCTATAACAATGCATTCCTCTGAGGTTATTCTCTTGGCAGAATATGAGACTGTACAGTGGCACCATCAGCAAAAAAAACACCCTGTAGACTGAGCTCCTGGGATGACTAAAAATGCAGAAATTGAAAGCGAGGAGGTGGAGTTGATAGAAGCACAAAGAAGTGTTATAGGCACTTTTCAGAAAGCTGTAGAGGAAAGATTTATGAGTACCCTTTGCAAAATGATTCTATAGAAACTTTTCATTTAAGGCAGCATTATTTTCTTTTCTTTTCTTTTCTTTTCTTTTCTTTTCTTTTCTTTTCTTTTCTTTTCTTTTCTTTTCTTTCTTTCTTTTTTTCTTTCTTTCTTTCTTTCCTTCCCTCCCTCTCTCTGTCTCTCTCTCTCTCTTTTTTTTTTTTTCTTCCCCCAGGCACTGCAAGGAAAGTATATCTCCTGGCATTCTTGTCCTGGTTAAGACTGTAACTCAAGTGGCCTTTGGACAACATCTATCATGAGAATTATTATCTGTTTTTCCTTACCTTGCAGAGAAGATATGGGATTCATGTTAGCTTTTTCATTGAGATATCTTTTCATCTCCATCAAAAAGAGCGAGAATGGAAATGAGAGGAAGCGATGGAGAAAGGAGACAAAAGCAGACCTATTTCTCCTATCAAAACATGTTGTTTTCCTTTGAACACTCTCTGATGAAAAAGCTTTTGAATTTTTAGACATTTAAAAAAAAATAAGATAATCGAAATCACCACACAAAATGCAGTTTGATTAATATTAGAGTTTTGGTTTCAAAGGCAAAAAGGAATTTTGAAACACCTGGAAGCTTCATAGGAATTAGGACTTGTCATAATTCCCTAAAGTTTTTCTGGTATAACCCAGTTCCAGCAAAAGATGTATTTGGGTTATTAAGCTGCAGACAAGGTCTAGGTTTACATCCATAGAAGCTCCAAATCACATTTTTTTGCCTTTGAATCCAAAGTGCTTTACAACTGTAATATATATGAACCATTCTTAGTTACCATAGTGGTGTAAACCATGATGCTTTGCTAGTATCATGATAAAGTCTAAAATTGTTAGATTATGTATCAGCAGAAAAGAAACAACTGGAAATTAACATGTGAAATAGTCCTAAGTACTCCTCCAGTGAAACATGAAATTGGACACAATTAATTCCCTGGAGATAAGGATTGAGTCTCTAAGATTATCTTTTCTACTTTTACACCTGGAAAATGTCCATTAGGAGAAGAGAGAAGAGAAGAAAAGAATAACAGAGTTTGAAGGGGTCTTGGAGGTCTTCTACTCCAACCCTCTGTTCAAGCAGGAAACCCTATACCATTTCAGACAAATCATTGTCCAATCTTGTGGGTGCTCCAAGAAATTTATCCTTCTTCTTAGGTTGCTTTTCTCCTTGATTAGTTTCTATCCATTGCTTCTTGTCCTGTCATCAGGTGCTTTGGAGAATAGACTGACCCCCCCTCTAAAGTTCCAGATTATTAAAGGCAAATATCAGAACTTCCTGATGATGTCCACCAACAACCTTTATATAACCTTAATATAAACCAAAAGTACACCTATAGACTGGGTGAAACCAGGCTCAATAGAAGTAACTGTGAGAAGGATCTTGGAGTCTTAGTGGACAACCAGCTAAATATGAGCCATCAGTGTGCAGCAGCTGCCAAAAAAACAGCTAATGCAATCCTAAGTTGTAGCAACAGAGAGATACAGTCAAGATCAAGGGAAGTACTAATACCACTCTATAAAGCCTTAGTAAGACCACACCTAGAGTACTGCATCCAGTTTTGTTCACCACATTATAAAAAGGATGTTGAGACTCGAGAAAGAGGACAGAGAAGAGCAGCCAGGATGATTAGGGGTCTGGAGGCTAAAACATACAACAAATGATTACAGAAATTGGGCTTCGCTAGTCTAGTAAAGAGAAGGACCAGGGGAGACATGATAGCAGTCTTCCAATATTTGAGGGGCTGCCACAGAGAGGAAGAGGTCAAGCTATTTTCCAAAGCACCTGTAGGCCAGACAGGAATAATGGATGGAAACTGAACAAGGAGAGATTTAACCTGGAAATAAGGAGAAATTTTCTGACAGTGAGAACAATCAACCAGTGGAACAGCCGGGGGTTGGACTAGATGACCTACAAGGTCCTTTCCAACTCCGATTATTTGTTATCTGTTACCTTTCCCAATGTCTGGCCCTACAAATGTGTTGAAACTACTAATTTCACAATGAAAGACACAGGCCCCAGAATTGATTCTGTGTACATTCTCAATCCTCAGGATGGTGACTAAAGACTTCTTTCTAGGCTGCCAGGTTCCACCTCCTATTGCTATTTGTGTTGTTTTATAGTTAAAAGAATGTCACAGTGACACTCAAAGGATAAAAAATGTTAGTGAAACACTCACTGGACAAGAATGCTTACAAAAGAAAACTGATTGATTGCAGATCAGGGTTGTCAACATGCCTATTTGCCTAGCAAAAAGATAAGATAAGATCAGACCTAACCAACTCTCAGTGGTCATATTCTCCACAGCAGCCAGTTTGCCAAACAGGTAGTCCTCGATGTACAACCATTTATTTAGGCACAGTTTGACGTTACAACATCACTGAAAAAACTGACTTATGACCAGTGGTGGGATTCAAAATTTTTTACTACCGGTTCTGTGAGCATGGCTTGGTGGCCGTGATATGGCTTTGTGGGCATGGAGGGGAAGAATATACTGCAAAATGTCCATTCCCTCCCCACTCCTGGGTGAAGATTACTGCAAAATCTCATTCCCTCTCCACTACACTAACCTGCTTTCCAGCTCTGTTATCCTGTGCAGGGCAACAAAAGAAGACCAGCCAATCAGCTGGAACTCAGGAGGCAGAGAATAGATGGGGCAGGGCCTTTCAGAGGTGGCATTTGCCAGTTCTCCAAACTACTCAAAATTTCTGCTACAGGTTCTCCAGAATTTGTCAGAACCTGCTGAATACCACCTCTGCTTTTGACCATTTTTCCCACTTAGGACCACAGTCATGTGATCAAAATTCAGACCCTGGGCAACTGTCTCATATTTATATGGTTGCAGTGTCCCAGAATCATGGGTTCCCCTTTCGTGGCCCTCTTGACAACTAAAATCAATGGGAAAGCTAAATTCACTTAACAACTTAACTGAACAACTGCAATGATTCACTTGACAACTGAGGTGAGAAAAGTCATACAATTCACTTAACACCTATCTCATTTAGCAACAGAAATGTTGGGTTCAGTTGTGGCTGTAAATTGAGGAACTACCTGTATGCCTAATAAACATGTTCTTCAAATTCCAACCATGCCCACATCCTTTTCTCCAGACCTGTGATTGTTTGTGCTGATGTGGAAGGTGCTGACAGCTTAAGATCAAACAGAGGAAATGAAGATGGGAATATTCAATGACTATAATTTTTTTACAACTTATTATAAGAGGTTCTGTCAATTCAGATAAGTTTACACACTTTTGTCATCAATGCTTAATGAAGCAATCAAAGTCCAACGAATCACTGCAAACATTTACCCAACAACAGTACTGTCTGTCCCTCTTTCTAACACAGTTTACTTATGGCATTTTGATAAATTAGAACTGAAATCCCTTTGTTTCAGCAATGACAACAGAAGTTCATTTTGATTATTTAAACAGTAATAGGAACCTAGTCAATGTTAATAAGAAACGTGACAGCAGGTAGAAGTTTCGGGCAGCAATTAACATAATGTTATCTCCAGAGCTCTAACTGAGCGCAGCTAACATGAAGAGATTTCATACATATGTTTATGTATGAGTGACACTCCAGATTTTTACAAGAGGATTTGGTAGAAATAACTTTCACAAATATTTAATCGCCACAAGCATAATAAAATTTTAGAAAAAACTTTATTGCCAAAAGTTTTTTTTAATATTTTCAACCAAATATGAATAATATGTCATCGTTTTCCAATAAATTTGTTTATCAATGCATTGACTGCAACAGGACATGAATGTTTCAATCCTGAAGTTCAATAGACACTTGCAAAAAATATTGCCAGTTGATCATCACTGCACGTAAGGTAAGATTCTTCTGCTGCATTCAAGAAACTCAAGGGCACAAGACCTGCAAGAATTTGGGTAGACACAACTATTCAATCTGCTGTTGATAAATCTAAGTGGGATCACCTCTATCAGGGGTGTCAAACTCATGGCCTGAGGGCTGGATCTGGCCCATGGGGTGTTTACATCTGGTCCGTTAGGCGTCCCTGGAAACAGCAAAGGACTGGCCCATGGTGTCTCTGTCAATTAAACGGAGCTCAGGAAGTATGCACATGGCCCTTCTGAGCTCTGTTTTCACTGGTAGAAGGTTGCAGGAGGCCATCACAGCCGAAAATGGAGCTTGCGAGGGCCGCGGGGAACCCTCCTGAGCTCCATTTTCCCTGGCAGAGGGTTGCAGCCGAAAACAGAGCTTGGGAGCCCGTTTTCACTGGGAGAGTGCTCGGGCTACCACAGGTGCCCCCGACACGAGTGACGTTGAGCTGGCCACACCCACCCTGGGCACACCCATCCCAGCCCCCTGATGTCAAACACAACCCTGATACACCCTCAATGAAATCAAGTTTGAAATCCCTGACCTATATGTTACTAAAAGTAGTAAAGGGGAGAGAAAGGGGTGGGAAGAAATGAATCTGTGAATCAGAACAAAAGAAGAAAGATCAGTAGAAAATTTTCCCAAAGAAATATATAGCATCATTCCTTACTGGATTGATATTAGGGCTCCAGATCTGGAATCTGAAGTATTTGAACTTCAACTTTACTTTCTGTCCTTCTGAAGGACAGTGAAGCTTGATTTCCTTTAAGATTGACCAGTTTGATTTCCTTGCAGTCCAAGGGACTTTCAAGAGTCTTCTCCAGCACCACAATTTGAAAGTATCAATTCTTTGGCTCTCAGCCTTCCTTATGGTCCAACTTTCATAGACATATATTACTATTGGAAAAACCATAGTTTTGACTATGCAAAACTTTGTTGGGAAAGTAACATGTCTGCTTTTTAATATACTGTGTAGTTTACCATAGCTTTCCTCCCCGGGAGAAAGCATTTTTGAATTTCATGACTGCAGTCTCCATATGCAGTGATCCTGGGGCACAAGGAAGTAAAATCTATCCCTGCTTCCATTTCTTCCCCTTCTATTTGCCAGGAAGTGATGGAGCTGGATGCCATGATCTTAGTTCTTTTAATGTTGAATTTCAAGCCAACTTTCTCAATCTCCTTTTTCACCCTCATCAATCAAACCCTATGAAGCAGTCTGGGCTAAAAGAGAATGGCTGACCCAAAGTCACTCTGTGAGCTTCCATGGCCTGGGTTTGTTAATGTCTAAACCTGGGATTTCTGAATGGCTGACGTTACATGAACTCTTATGGGTCATGCAAGCTATTACTCCCTTACACATACATTAAAATTTCAGTATAGAGTATGTGTACTTCTTAAACCATCTGAGGTTGTTTGAAGCATTTGACATGGCCATTTCTTCCCTCTCTTGCCCTCTCTGCGAGGAAAAAAAAGGCAAATAAAATAGCTTAGCCCACTGTAGCTATCTTTTAAAGCAAAAGCTAGAAGGAGACAGGCAGAACTAGAGGGAATATGTGCTATGGATTTATTTCAGTTTCAGTCTTGCATTTGCCAGTATCTGTATTTGTTTATTATTCAGTTCAGGTTCTTCTATGGCCCTCATCACTTAACAAAATCAGTGGTAAGAGGAAGACTGAGAGTGCCCGAGAATGTTTAAAAGTCTCCTGGCAAATCACTACCAATTAAGTGAGACTTGATCTTATCCAGCAAAAAAAAAAAAATGAAATATGCAGACTCAACTAAAAAATGAAAATGTCTGTAGGACACTGGATTCTAAGCAGGGAAGAGAGGATTTGACAAACAAGGAGAAACATTAAACATTAAACCCTATGGCACCACAATTAAGACAGCACATTCTGATTACTGTTTCGAGTAGTGATTGATCAAGGATAAATATGTAAAACATACAGTAAGGGAATAGCAAGACCATCACCATTTTACAGAGACCTTAAAACAAATAACACCGAACATCAAAAACTTCATCAAAAAAACACAACAAAGAATGTTCTTTCTGTACCAACTCAGAAAGCTCAAACTGCCCAGGGAGCTGCTGATCCAGTTCTACAGAGGAATGATTGAGTCCATCCTCTGCACCTCTATAACTTGGTTTGGCACCTCTATAAATTGTTTTGGCAACGCAACAGGATAGGCACAGACTTCAGAGGATAATTAGGACTGCAGAAAAAACAACTACTACCCACCTGCCTTCAACTGAGGAACTGAATTCAAAAGAAGTCAAAAAGAGGGCTGTGAAAATATTTACAGAACAAACCGGACATAAACTGTTTCAAAATCTGTTTCAAAAATCTCACAACCCGGACATAAACTGTTTCAACTCCTTCTCTCAAAACGACGCTATAGAACATTGTACACCAGAACAACTAGACACAAGGACAGTTTTTCCCCCGAATGCCATCGCTCTGCTAAAGAAATAATTCCCTCAACACTATCCAACTATTTACAAAGTCTGCACTACTATTACTATGAACTTTCGTCTCATTGCTCCTTGTCACCCATCCCCTCCCACTTGTGACTATATGACTGTAACTTTGTCACTTGTCAATCTATATTGACTGTTTCCCAGTATGATTTGATTGCTTATTGTACCCTATGACTATTGTGTTGTACCTTACGATTCTTGACTCTTGATGAATGTATCTTTTTTTGTACACTGAAAACATGTGCACCAAGACAAATTCCTTGTATGTCCAATCATACTTGGCCAATAAAGAATTCTATTCTATTCTATAAGGATGCTTCATTTGAATGTGATTTTATTTTAAAATCCAACCTGATGGAAGGTCAGACCAGGAAGCTTTGCATTTAACTCCCTCTGAGCTAGAAAAACTACACTGAATGATGTTATGATTATTATTTGTTACTGTTGATTCTTAGGGGGAAAAGAAATTGAGAGAGAAAAAAGCACAAATGTATGCCACTTTGAGGAAAAGCAGGCTATAAATCCAACAAATAACCTAAAGGAGAGAAAAAAAATAGAGAAGTACCATATCATATATTGCACACATGAGGGAAGCTATCCACATTAAACACTAATTGCATCCATACAACTAATGTGCACATAATGGGAATAGCAGCTGAGGGGATGTCTAAGGGCCATTAGAAATGCACTGGCATCTTTTTCCCAAAGCAATATGAGTTAGTATCCTGCTTTTTGTAAGGAGGAGCAAGTAATACCAATGCCATTAAAGCGTCTCCTGATGCTTTTTCCTCCAAAAATGCACATATTAATTGCATTCACAAATTAATAGCATATCCAGTCTGGCCTTTGGATTCCAATACAGTAAAAAATAATAAAAACCTATCGTGAAAAGTAATACTCTTTCTTCCTCAAAAGATGAAATCTGTTAAGCTCATTAAAATGAGGGTTTTCAAATCCAAGCAAACAAATTTCAAAAGACAACAAATCATCTTTCTTCCTTGAGAACTCAATGTAAAATAAATCCTGGTTTAGATTAAACTCAGGATGATATGGACAGGAACAAATAATAAAAACATCTGCTGAAAATCATGGTATATTTAACAATAAGTGTCAACTGTCCATTCAAAGAATATTCTCAGTGAACAAAGAAGATTGATTTGAGTGGGGAGGAAAGTGTGCGTGTACACATGCCTTTGAGTCAGTTTATGATTAATGATGATTGGTGTCTTGGTAAGATTTCATAACATGGCAGTTTGCCATTAGCTCCTCTTCTCAACTTACATTCAACCACTTGCAACCATTTAAATTTATTTTATTTTATTTATTTATTTATTTTGTCAGGCAATTATTAGATAACAGATATAAATAAGCATTGGGAAATAACTGCCAATGTATGGCCTTGCCTTGGAAGGCGGCAGTAGTAAATCATTTCTGAAGATGTTGTCAAGAAAATGCAGGGAGTATCTATGTAGTCAACAACCATGTCACTGGAAGGAACTATCACAAAACTGCATCTTATTATTGCATCACTTATTTTGTCCATGTCATGCCTTTACAAGAATTTACAGGACAAAGCAATTACACTTGGAAGAGTTAGTGGTAAAAAGAAACCAGGCTGCCAAAGAACACAGTGGCCTGACACCACACATAAACAAGGACATATATGCACACACACACAAACACACACAAATCCTAAATCTATGAGATAAAAAGAGAAATAGATGAAATATTTGGTCAAGAAACCACATTAAAATATATATTTTGACATTCTGATTATCTTCCTCACATGCTAAGGAAATATGTGATTTTCTTGATTATAGGAGGGAGATTTTTATAAAAAATGAAGAAACATGTCATTTGAAAAACTGGGGAAAGAAATGACTCAGCTTGAATGAATTAACAAAAGATTAAGGCCCTGTCACACTGGCCGACGGATGCAAAACGTTTGGAAAAAGGACACAGCGGACGAGAAAAATGTTCCATCTGTTGTTATCCGCTCTCAAAAGGGGCAAAAATTTGCATAACCAGAGCGGACAACACGGAAAGGAACGGACGGGGGGAGGACGTAGGGCGGATGGAAAGCGGATGCTCCACGGAAGCCTAGTGGATGGAAGTGGATGGGAGCGGATGGCACATGCGCAAAGCTTCCGGGGGAGCGCAGCAAAGTGGACGCGGAATGGATACAGCGGATGCAGAGCGGACGCTGAGCGGATGAAGCAGATGCACAGCGGAAGCCTAGCGGATGAAGCGAATGCCTAGCGGAAGCCTAGCGGAAGTCTTGAGGAAGCCTAGCGGATTCCTAGCGTTCACTGCGCATGCGGGGAGGATGCATTGCGTCAGCCCTGCGGATATAAAGGGAAGCAGCTCCCAAGCAGGTCAACATTCTGAGGAAAGACCTGCTGCCAGACACAGCTCTCCAGCCTGCCTGCCAGCTTGCCTGCCAGCCTGCCTGCCAGCCAGCCAGCCAGCCAGCCAGCCAGCAACCCCACAACCATGGGGAAGAAGAGAAAGCCTCAGCCATCTGCTGCCAGCCCTGGAAAGAGGGACAAGGCCAGCCTCCCACCCCCTGGCCCTCACTCTGCTTCTGCTGAGGCTTCTGCAGCCCGGGCTCGCTCTTCTGGGGCTGGGGCTTCTGCTGATGCTGCTTCTGGAGGAGCTGCTGATGCTGCTTATGGCGGTGGTGCTTCTGCTGGTGCTTACTCTGCTGAGGCTGCTTCTGGCAGTGGTGCTTCTGCTGGTGCTTACTCTGCTGGCACTGCTCCTGGTGCTGGTGCTTCTGCTGGTGCTTACTCTGCTGGCGCTGCTCCTCGTCCTGCTGGTCCTGCTGGTGCTCCTGGTCCAGTTGGTGCTCCTGGTCCTGCTGGTGCTGCTGGTGCTTACTCTGCTGCTGCTGATCCTGGTCCTGCTGGTCCTGCTGCTGCTGGTGGTGGTGGTGTGGAGGAGCAGTCCCTACAACCTGGAAGCCCCTCTGATGAGGGCCCATATGGTTCTGCAAAAGGGAGGAAGAGGCAGACTCGAGAACAGGAGAGGAGGCAATACAACATAGAAGAGGAACATGAGGATGAGGTGCTGGAGTGGCTGAGAGAGAACAAGTATCTATGGCGGAAGGGACACAGGCTCTATAAGGACACCAAAAGGAAGCAGGCTGCTTGGAGAGAGAAGACGGAGAGCCTGGACTACACTTCGGAGGTTCTCCTCGGCTGGTGGAAGCACATGCACACCTGGTACGGGAAGCTGCACCTGAAGAAATCTGGCCAGGCCGCGGTCAAGCTGATGGACAGAGAGACCTATGTGATGGCCAAGTGCATCTTCCTGGAGGGTGAGATCTGCCACCGAGGAGCAGCCCCTCTCACAACCCTCTCTCTCAGGCAGCCTGCTGAGAGCCAGTTCTCTTCCGGCAGAGAGTCAGCTCCTGTCTCCAGGCAGGTATCTGTGGAGCGTGCCATGATGGAGACCCCCCCGACAGCTGTACTACCCGTGGCGGAGCGCATGGAGGACCCCCTGACGCAGTGGGAGAAAGGAGACGGCACTTCTACCACAGACCAAACCGCATCCACCCCCAGCTCCATCTCCACAGAAAGGCAGAGAGGCAAACCGGAGGGACAGAGCCACACTGTCCTGCTGGAGACAAGAGACACCATCAGGAGCAGCTCAAAACTTTTTGAGCGGATGGAACCTCAGTCGACGGATGCTGGACAGATAGAGAGGAAGAAAAATGGATGCAGTGAGTACAGAATGGATGCATCGCGTTAATCAATGGATGACAAGTGTTTCTCTCCGTTTTACATCCTCTTTCCATCCGTTGGTGCAGTGTGACATGGGCTTTAGAGTAACTACCCATTTCCACACACACAAAAAGAACATTTTCTAGAAGGAATAAAGTAGCATTTAAGCCAATTAAAAAATATTGTTGTGAAAGGGTGAGACTGGAAAATTGGCAGCCCAGTGACAAATAACAAAGAGGAATTTGATTGTAAAATAGAAAAGGTTTTCATCAAAACAAAACATTTCCATTGTGTTTTCTGATGAAAGCCCAGAACATTAATATTGCAGAAAGAACCATTATAATAGGTTTCACAATTGGGCCGATAAACCTTTTTATTCTATCAAAGAGAGGAAATTCCATCACTGTGTGTTCTTCTCCCCTCCCCTTTCTTAAATAACAAATAAACCAATGGCCATGAAGCATGAAATGGTGAAAAAAGGCTGCAAATTTAAAAGTTCGGACATATAATCAAGCCAGATCTTTCTGCTTTGTTGTTGCAAGACATTATATTCTGGCAGTATTATTTTCCACAAGCTTTCTAGAAGCCTGGTTTCTGTGGGTTTTTATACACACTTGCATACAATATGTACATTTATATACACATACCAACATGCACATAGGCAATCAGTGCACTTCCCAATTAAGATGCACTGTTTGCAAAGTGTCTGAGAATTATTATTACTATGAAAGAGAGCTAATGAGGTGACATGTCTTGATTTCTGTCAAGAAGGATAAATTTGTGGACGTTTAGCAACAGTAGAATAATATATGTATTGGATTATCTGTGCAATCTAAAAAATGGAGTCAGTTTTCTTATGTAAAAATGTGTATTTAATGTCATTATTCCTCATCATTTTAGCCATTATCTATCCACTGCAAGATGAAGGCCTCTTCTGCACATTTCTAAGCAATATAGTCCTGAGTTTTCTTTTGCCAGTTGGGCCTGCAATCAGGGGTAGGCTTCAAAAATTTTTGCAACCGGCTCTCTGCCTGGTTGCTAGGTGAGTGTGGTCATGGTGGGTGTGACCTAGTTGGGCTTCTGCACCCTCCCTGGGCTCTGGAGGCTTTTTTTGAGCCTCTGAAAGGGCCAAAAGGGCCTCCCCAGGCCCTAGAGCCCTTTGGAAGCTGGGAACAGGCCTGTTTCTGGCCTTCCGGAGCTTCTAGGAGGCCTGTTTTTTAGCCTCCTTGGGCTCTGGAGGCTTTCCTCAAGCCTCTGGGAGGGCGAAAATGGCCTCCCTGGGCTCCAGAGGCTCTCCAGAGGCCCTTATTTTTTTCCCTCCCTGAGCCTCCACGTGGACCCTGCACTTACCTGGGATCCAAAACGGGCTGCATGAGGACTCCTGGAAGGGTGGGGTGTGTAGGGCCAGCCAGCTGAACTGGCCATAAAATTAACAACCAGTTCCCCTGAACTGGGGGGAACCAGTAGCAGCCCATCCCTGATGTCATCGATCCATCTCGTTTTAATGGCTTTTTTAAAAATTTTATTTTTTTTAGTTTATTTTTATTTGTCAATTGTTTACAAGATAATAGGTACAAGTAAAAACATAGTTATGAATACATGGATACATATAAGAAAACAATATAAAGAAGAAACAATAAGACAGAGACAGTAGGCACGTTGGTGCGCTTATGCACGCCCCCTACAGACCTCTTAGGAAAGGGATGAGGTCAACATTAGACAGTCTAAGGATAAAGTTTTTGGGGTTTGGGGAAAAAAACCACAGAGTTAGGTTGAGTATTCCAGACATTGGCCACTCTGTTGCTGAAGTTGTTGCCTGCAATAAAGTTTTGTGCAATTAACCTTGAGTTTGTCTCTATTGTTTGCTCTTGTGTTGTTATGGTTGAAGCTGAAGTATTCATTGACAGATAGGACATTGCAATGTATTATTTTATATACTATACTTAGATTGGACCAAAGTTCTAGGTTTTCTAGGTCTAGAATTTCAAGTCTGGTGGCATAAGGCATTCTGCAATGAGTAGAGGAGTGAAATATTCTTGTGAATATTCTTCTTGTGAAATATTTCTGGACTTTCTCAACTGTGTTAATATCAGATAGGTAATGTGGTTTCCAGACTGATGAGCTGTATTCAAGTACTGATGTTTTAAATTCAAGTAGCAAATGTTTTGTATGCTCTAGTTATTAGTGTAATATTACCAGAGAAAAAACTGCGTAAGATTAGGTTGACAACTCTTAATGTTTTTTTGGCTATGTAGTTATAGTGGGCTCTAGCACTTAGGTCATTTGAGATGAGTATTCCAAGATTCTTGACAGAGTTTGAATCATCGACAAGGTCTTGACTATTCAGCCTGTATTTTATTTTCTGTTTTTTTGTTTTTTTTTGCCAATATGTAGGACAGAGCATTTATTTGTTGAGATTTGAAGTTGCCATTTGATTGACCATTCTGATACAATCAAGGTCTTTTTGAAGGGTAGCACTGTTGTCTGTGGTGTTGAACAGCTTTACATCACCAGCGAAGAGAACGCAGTTGCTCATGATATGATCACAGAGGTCATTTATGTAGAGTATGAAGAGAGTTGGTCCTAGAACACTGCCTTGGGGGACTCCATTGTTGAGAGGTACACAATTTGATAGGATGCTCCCAATTTTGACCATTTGTTGTCTGTTTGACAGGAATGCTTCTATGAAGTTATGCAGTTATCCAGAGATACCATAAGATTTTAGTTTTAGGAGTAGTTTGTCGTGTTCCACTGAATCAAAGGCTTTACAGAAGTCTATGTAGATTGTGTCTATTGCTTTGCCCTGATCGAGTTGTGTAGTCCATATGTTTTTGCAGCCTAAGAGTTGCAGATTACGTGATAGTTTTTTCGTACAACCAAATTGTTTATTTGAGAGTAGGTTGTTTGTTTCTATGTGGAGGATGATGGATTGGTTAATAATTGATTCCATGACTTTACAGGTGATGCAACATAAAAATATTGGTCTGTAATTTTCAGCGAGGCTGGGGTCTCCCTTTTTGAAGATGGGGATGACCGTGGCTTGTGACCATAGGTTAGGCAAGGAGCTGATCCTGAAAGATTTTTCAAAGATTATGTTTAGTGGTTTGGCTATGGCAGTGGGTATCTTTTTAAAAAAGTAGGCACATATTCTTGTCCGGTCCAATAGATAGAGATGGTTTTCGATTGTGCAGTGCTTTTTCAACAATGTCTTCTATAAAAATAATATGTATTAGATCATTGTGATTCAACTAGGAAATACTGGGCATGATCCATTGCTGTTTACAAATATTTTGAGCCAAAGAATGTGTTGAAGAGGTTGGCTTTAATAGTGTTTGTTGTTGCAGTCTTTACCATTAGGTCCTTTCAGGGATGGGATGGACCTTGAGTCTTTTAGTTTGTTGTTTATAAAATTGTAGAAAGCATGGGTGGAATTGGTGCATAGAAGGTTTTCTTCTTGTTTAATGTGATAATTGGTGCATTCAGTCTTTATCTGGTGGCATAAATTTTTGTATCGTTTTTTGAAGTTGGCAACGTGACCAGATTTGTTTTTCTGCCAAAGTGATTTCTTTTTGGATTGAAGCTTCCTTATTGTTTTGGGTAATTTGTTTTTTTCTGGTTTTGGGAGTTGTTAATGGTACATATAATTTGATGACTCTTTTGACTTCAAGTAAAAAATATGTTGTAATGGTCTTCTTCAGTCTTGCATCCAGAGAATAGAACTTGCCAATCAAGGGATGAGAGATCATTGTCTATAAGATCATAGTTGCCTTTTTTGAAGTTACAATTGGGGATCACATAATTGTGTTGATTTTTGTGTGGACATATGTTGAGACAAAATCAATCATGCTGTGGTCAATGTTGGAAAAGGGTTCTTTAATTTGTATTCCATAAATTGAATTCAAACTATTGCAGAAGATGAGATCGAGGCAGTTGTTAAGTCTAGTGTTGTTGGTTACCAGTTGTTCTCGTCCCAGATTTGTTACTGCATTGTAGAAGGTTGCATGTGTGGGTTCAGTTGCAAATTCGTTCAGGGTACAGTTAATATGAGGTAGATTGAAGTCACCAAGAAAGATAAATGCATGTGAGCAGGATGCTTTTTGTTTAAGTGGGATCCATTTTATGATTGCTTTAGTCCTCCTTACACCATTTCTTCTTGCTATATGACCAGCTCATTTCCATTTCAATTCTTTTACTCTCTTGATGATATTGTAACTTTATTTGTTATCCATGCATGGGTTTTTCTATCTTGTCTTGTGATGCTGAGCATGTATCTTATAATGATACTTTGCACCACTGGTAGCTTTTGTGAACAATTGTAAAGTTAGTGTCCATGTTTCACTGGTATGTTAGAGCCGATAACACTGATTGAAAACCGTTCTCTTCAGGCATTGCATCTATATTTAATATACTATGTATTAAATGGATTTATATTCCACATTCAATTGACAGGATACAGTGCTTTACTCACAGCCAAATTTAGAGGCTCTTCTTCAAATACCAATCAGTTGCCAAGCAACTGAATTTTGATCAAATGACCAAGGGGATGCTGCAATGGTCTTAAATGTGAAAAACTGTCCTAAATCCCATTTTGCAATGTTGTTGTTACTTTGAACAGTCACTAAGCCAATGGTTGCAAGTTGAGGGCTATCTATATTGACCTGTCCTACCAATAATAAGGCCTGCCTTCCAAGGCTGTGCGTGTTCCATGAATAAAATGGTATTTATCCAGAATGGTACATGAATTCTTGCATCGAGAGGAGGTTGCCATAGGAAAACTTTCAAGCTCCCTTACAACTAACCATCTTGAAAAAAATAAGACTTTTGCAGCCAGCAGACAAGCGTAAAATGAGTCAGGAGCAAAGAGGAAGTACTTGGGCCACACAACAGTCAACTGGCATTTGTGCATGATGGAATGAAGAACAGCAGCAAAATGGATGGAGCTGCTCTGCTTCTATTAACAGTGATGGAAAAAAATCACTACATTTGGTGTGGAGTCAGAAAATGTTGGTGGAAGTCACCACACCAGTAGACCATAAATGGGATGAGGACAACATCATTCTGTCAAGCACCAGGGAAATCAGGAGTTTTGGGAAGTTCAGATGGGTATAAAGACTTATTACAAACTTAAGCTCTCTGTAAGAAATCTGACCAAATGGCCATTAAGAGAAATGAGCAGGAGATAAAGAGAGGCATTCAAGGCAGGCTGGACTTAGATGTCTTGTGGACATGCAGAGAATTGTGGCTTATGATGTGTTTGACACTCACCCTCTCACACTCAACCTGGTCATCTCAAAAGAGTAGGTGGCCCATTCTGATCCTCGAGCAAGCAGGAAGGGTGGAACAGCCCACTGTGCAACTACTGAAGTTAGGCCTCTCTCCCTGTTACACAAGGGGGCAAGGTCTGATCCCTCCCACAATGCCTTTGAGCCTTATCTGGGCTTTTTCAAGTGAAAGCTGCTAGCCTGGGGAGATTCCTGCGCAATAGGCATAGAACAATAAATTAACTAGTTTGAACTCTACATGTGTAAGTCTGGTTGTTTGTGTCTGACATTCCCAAACAATTGTGGGACTGGACCTTAAGAATATGTACGATGGAGGGCCATTCGACTGAAGTTCAAATTGTGACATAAGATGTGGAAAGACACAATTTCCACCTGATCAGGCTAAAGAGAAATGTTGGTATTTTCTGAGTCAGCAAAATTGTAGTATTTTCTGCTCTCTGGATTGTACATGCATTGATTGTGAAAGAAATGTTTGCAGCCCTAGGCTGTACTGAACAAAACAATAAAATCACAACAGGCAGGGTAAGGAAGGCATAATAAAATAATAATTAAAAAACAGGGGAAAAATGCCCAATCTTCTATCCAACATTTAAAACTCAGCAAAAGCCCAAAGAAACAAGGTAAAACCATTTTATTTTGGTCACTCAAACTATTGCTAAAAAAATGTGCCCCTGAATTTCCATTGCACTATGTCAAAGGGATTCCAACGGTTTCAAAAGGAGACGTCAAGGAAAAGAACTATCCATATGAGAGGTGCCTCGTTCAAGTCCAGAGGAATCTTAATCCTTCTGATTTACATGGAATGCATGTTTCTATGCTCCGTGACATACATGGGGCTTGGTAGTGCTAAGTTCAGGAACCCCTTGAATTCTGACTACTTGCATAGTGACCCAAATTCAAAGTTCTGATGATCGAGGCCTCCATGGTCGTCTGATAGAGCTTATTTCTTGTTTCTGGCAAGATCATGCCCATAGTGCACTGTATTGTGACTACTGAGTTTGTTGAACAACCACCACAAAAAGGTCCTAAAATCAAGTGGGTCACAAAACCAATCTGTTTTAAGGCCCTGTGTCACACTGCCCAACGGATGTAAAATGTTTGTAAAAAGGACACAGTAGATGAGAAAAATGTTCCATCCATTGTTATCCGCTCTCAAAAGAGGCAAAAATTTGCATAAGCAGAGCGGATAACACGGAAAGGAACGGACGGGGGGGAGAAAGCAGAGCGGATGGAAAGCGGATGCAGAACGGAAGCCTAGAAGCAGACGAGAGCAGATGGCACATCCGCAGGGATTCTGGGGGGCCTCAGCAAAGCAGACGCGGAATGGATACAGCGGATGCACAGCAGATGCACAGTGGATGAAACAGATGCAGAGCGGAAGCCTAGCGGATGCACAGTGGAAGCCTAATGGAGGCCTAGCATTAATTGCGCATGCGGGGAGGATGCATTGCGTAAGCCCCGCGGATATAAGGGAAGCAGCTCGGAAGCAGGTCACCATTCAGAGGAAAGACCTGCTGCCGGACGGATTGACAGCCTTGCCTGCCCTGCCTACATGCCTGCCTGCAAACCTTGCTGCAAGCCTTGCTGCCAGCCTCCCTGCCAGCCTTGCTGTCTGCCTGCCTGCCAGCCTTGCTGCCAGCATCCCTGCCAGCCTTGCTGTGTGCCTGCCTGCAAGCCTTGCTGCCAGCCAGTCTGCCTGCAAGCCTTGGTGCCTGCCTGCCTGCCAGCCAGCCTTGGTGCCTGCCTGCCTGCCAGCTTTAGTTCCTGCCTTCCTGCCAGCCTTGGTTCATGCCTGCCTGCCAGCCTTGATGCCTGCCTGCCAGCCTTGATGCCTGCCTGCCAGCCTTCCTACCAGCCTTCCTGCCAGCCTTGGTGCCTGCCTGCCAGCCTGCCTACCAGCCTGCCAGCCTTGGTGCCTGCCTGCCTGCCAACCTGCCTGACAGCCTTGGTTCCTTCCAGCCTCCCTGCCAGCCAGCAACCCCACAACCATGGGGAAGAACAGAAATTCTCAGCCATCTGCTGCCAGCCCTGGCAAGAGGGACAGGGCTACCATCCCACCCCCTGGACCTCAATCTGGTTCTGCTGGGGCTTCTGTGGCACGGGCTCACTCTTCTGGGGCTGGAGCTTCTGCTGCTTCTGCTTCTGGAGGAGCTGATGATGCGGGGGATCAGACAAGCACTCCAGCACCAGCCACCTCCACAGCACCTGGACCCTTCACCCCTGAGACTGAACGACCAAGAGGAGTGCCAGAGACTCATTTTTGTTTTATAGCTCGTTCTTAATAAAGTCTGTCTTTGATTCACACACTTGCTTCATTTCTTTTTTTTTAATAAAGTCTTGGTGGAAACTTTTAGAAATGGTTTAAGCCTTTGCATGCTTGAGGGATGGGTTAAGATAGCAGTGGGATGGGCAGGGATACCTGTGGGATATGTAATAGCTGTGGGATGGGTAAGGATAGCAGTGGGATGGGTAAGGATAGCAGTGGGATGGGTTAAGATAGCTGTGGGATAGATAAACTTCCAGTGCAGACACAGTGGGACTGTATGGTCCACCCTCCCAGGTGCCACACATATGGCCCTTTATTATCAATAATAATGTAATAATCATCCACACATGTCAACATAAACACAACTCTTTATTAAATGCCCTGTTCCTTGTAGGCCCACCCAACATACATGACCCAATCTCATCAGTGTGATGAGACAGGCTGAAGGAAGCATCCATTAGTCATCTATCATCCTGTCTTGCCACTCCACTGCTCCAGCTGGGGAATTGAACCAGTGTCTCAGGAGGT
Organism: Laticauda colubrina; assembly: GCA_015471245.1. Lineage (NCBI taxonomy): Eukaryota > Metazoa > Chordata > Lepidosauria > Squamata > Elapidae > Laticauda > Laticauda colubrina. The sequence goes on from BLBF01000003.1 coordinate 5,937,203, forward strand.
TGCGCTGCTTCTTCCCTTCATGTGAGGCTCTGTTGGGGCCTTGCACATCCTCAGTGTCTATCAGGTTTCGCCCTTGCCTCCATTCCCCAGGCTCCATGTCCCCATTGCCTTGTTGGAGGTCCATGAGCCTGTTTCGCAAGACTGGGTAGCGGGTGCACATGAGATTGTGCAGGATGCAGCAAGCTTCCATGATCATCCTCACGGTCTTTGGGCGATGCTGCATGGTGGTGAGAAGTACCTGGAACCTGTTGGCCAGGATGCCAAAGGCGTTCTCCACCACCCACCTTGCCCTGGACAGCCTGTAGTTGAAGATCCTCTCTTCACGGGTGAGGCATTTGGAGGTGTAGGGCTTCATGAGGTAGGTTGTGAAGGAGAAGGCGTCATCCCCCATGATGAAATAGGGCACATCTTGTGTGTCGTTGGGCAGGGGTTCTGGATCTGGGAAGCCCACGATGAGGTTGCGTTCCAGCCCCTCCTTGAGGTCACTGGCGTTGTATACCTGGGCATCTGAACATGAGCCATTGCCTGAAGCATTGATGTACATGAACTTGTAGTCAGCATCAACCATGGCGAAGAGGTTGATGCTGAAGAAGCCCTTGTAGTTGAAATAAGTGGAGCCCGACTTGGGTGGTGCTTTGCAGGCCACGTGCTTGCCATCGATGGCTCCAATGGTGTGTGGGAAGTTCAACTTCTGATACCACTGCTCTGCAACTTTCTTCCACCCTTCTTCAATGGGCACTGGAGGAGCTCCTCCATGTATTCTTCGATGATGGCCTGCACCACTTCTCTGACCACAATGCTGATGGTGTTGTGTGGCACCCTCCAGCCGTACTGCATGCTCCTGCAGGAGGTCCCTGAGGCCAGGTGGCACAGAGTCAGTGCCACCTTGAGCCCAGGTTCCAGGCTGGGCCGGAAGTTGGTGTTTGCCTTGGTCAACCTGGGTGTCAGCCACTGCACAACTTCATCAAACATGGCTGGAGGCATCCTCATGAAGTTCTGGAATGCCCAAGTGTCTTCGTTCCTGAGCTCCACCATCAGCTTGTTGTACAATCCGTACTCTGCTCTTCTGGCGATCCATCTTCGGACCCAGACGCTTCTTGGCCGCCTCCTTTTCTTCCCGTAGTAGAGTTCACAGAGCCTGTAGATGGCTTTGCACTGTTGCAGAAGGATGGTGGCTGCCAAAAGGACTTTGTTATGATCCACGGTGGACATGACTGGATGCTGTGGAAGAGCAAGAGTCAGATGAAGGCTGCAGAGGTCTGCACCGCAGGGCTGCTGGTCTGAAAGTGAGATCCAGGTGAGTTTCTCCCCCTTTTTATAGGCAGTATAGGTTTCCCCCTAGGTGTCCCTTTGCATTCTCTAGGCATCCTCTAGACATCCTTAATATCCGAGATAGGTCCCCTCTGCGAATGTTTTTTCCATTTTAAATTCTTTGTTTCCATTCTGCATCCGCTAGGCATCCGTTCTACATCCGTTCCGCATCCGTTCTGCTTCCTCCCTGCGTCCATTTACCGCTGGAGCAGATGGAGTTGCACGGATGCGCAGTGGATGCCTAGCGGATATTGCGGATTCGTAACGGATGCAGAACGGATGCCTAGCGGATGCCTAGCGGATGCAGAATGGACACATTGGATACATTTTCTGCTCAAAAGTTTTGAGAAGTTCAAAACTTTCTGAGCGGATGAAACATCAATAGACGGATGCTGGACGGATAGAGAGGATGAAAAATGGAGGCAGTGAGTACAGAATGGATGCATCGCGTTAACCAACGGATGACAAATGTTTCTCTCCATTTTACATCCTCTTTCCATCCGTTGGTGCAGTGTGACAGGGGCTTTACAACTGAGGCAACCCAAGGCACCAAGGTTCATAGTTGGGGATTTGCAATTCTAATTACTAAAAGCCGCGGTGGTACAGTGGTTAGAGTGCAGTACTGCGGGCTACTTCTGCTGGTTGCTGGCTGACTGCAATTTTGCAGTTCAAATCTCACCAGGCTCAAGGTTGAGTCAGCCTTCCATCCTTCCAAGGTGGATAAAATGAGGACCCAGATTGTTGGGAACAATTATGCTGACTCTGTAAATGGCTTAGAGGGGGCTGTAAAAAGCATTGTGAAGGAGTATATAAGTCTAAGTGCTATTGCTACTCCACTTATTTCCCTTGCAACATAGAACGAGTAATGTATTTTCAGTGAGAGTCCAAAGATCTTGCATATCATTTGCTAAAAATAAAGACTTCAAGGGATTGAGACAAAAGGAGAGACAAGAGGAGACAGTAGAAATTATTCAGGGGACATGAATTCCTGTGTTTTTTCCTGCTCTTTTCCATTAGACTATACAGTTAAATCATACACGCAGCAAAGCATTATTATCTGTTTTTATTTTACAACCTATTTTGGTGGCAGCTGTTTGGGTGTGGAAAAAGATGCACTGACAGAGATGCTACAAGCTATCCAGGAGGAAAGATCTTAAAAAGCCATTGCAAGTTGTTCGAATATTAACAGCCTATATTCTATCCTGCTCTAGAAGACAAAAATCTACTTTACCACTCAAAAATTCCTTGCAGATTATAAAAGAAAAAAAAACCCTGCCTCCCTCAAAAAAGAGAACAATTTATCACAAAATGAAGCAAGACAAAAAAGCCTATGAACTGAGGCTTAAACTAGGGGATATAAGATTCCAGCTATTTCTAGGAATTTGGCAACACAAGAAGGAAAATAAATGCCCAAAAGTCTTTTATAGTAGCTGTCAGATTTGTGTAAAGCATTTGCAATTCCTGTGAACATATTTACACAACAACTCCACATATGAAGCCAGCTTACAAATCTTCCTTCCTGCAGCTGAAAATCCTGAAAAGGTTGCAAAATCTTTTTTAAAATAGCTTCTATTCTTGATTATCATCTGAATTTCCTTAAAATATGAATTAAATACAATGTGGATGGTTTCCTCTACCTACCCATTATCCCACGGTTTCTCAAAGCTTAAGGTTTGTGGACGTCAACTCCCAGAATTCCTTGGTCAGCATGCTGGCTGGAGAATTCTGGAACTTAAAGTCTATATATCTTAAGACTGCCAAGACTGAGAAATACAACATTTCAGTTGCATTGTATCCTTTAGGGATACTCTATGCCAAGTACGAAAGAGGGTGAGGAATAGTAAACCCCCCCAAAATAAAAGAATGAGATTTATATATGTGTAATTAAAAACGGTTGGGGTAAAAAAAAAATATTCCCACTTTAAATGTGGGACCAAAGCAGATTAAACCAACTATATCTTTATAGACATCCTAAAATTATAGTGATCCCTGAGCTCTTCCTAAGAACAGTAAGAGAGCACTGAACAAAGGAAGTTTGCAGATTATGTTTCATTGGTGACATATGACTTATCTTTCATAAGACATATGACTTATGTTATCTTTCTTAGATAAGAAAGATTTTTAAAAAGTAATAGTGACCATCACAGCATGATCTTCATACTGGAAACTCCTTGATGAGGGATTAGGGGTGACCTTACTATTCTGCCCCTGCATTCTTTCACACTGCATAGATTCTATCCTGTTTGATTCCATCAGTGTGTTCTGGAAGCAATAGTGTTGATTGCATCAGCCTATCTGCCCTTTCGCATCATTTCATTCACACTCGAAGGAAAGAGATTGTCTAATACCATTATCTGCCTCCATTCCAGGATTACAGCTCTAGCTCTACTTCACTTGTACTTATACCACAGTGCTGTTTTAAATCACATATATGCTGTGATTCATTGAGGAATTAAATGAATTAAACCTCTACGCCAGTGATGGCAAACCTTTTTGCTACTGAGTGCCCAAACCAGAACACGTGTGCATGCACATGCATGTGCTTGTGCCAGAGTGGCGAAAACTGGAGACCAGCTAACCAGTGCCTGCATGCCTGTTTTCAGGCCATTTGGGGGGGCATTTTCAGGCCAGTTTTCATGCCAAAACCAGCTTGAAAATGGCCTGTAAAATGCCCTGGGTTTGGGCCATTTTCAGACCATTTTCTGGGCCATTTTCTGGCACTCCAGTGTCTACGCTCCAGTGCCCGTGCTCTAGCTGGCTGTCGCTCATGTGTATGCCAGAAACCAGAAGAGCAGCTGACGATAGTGCACGTGCCCACTGAGAGGGTTTTTTGTTCCACCTCTGGCACATATGCCATAAGTTCACCATCACGGCTCTACATCATCAGTCCCACTCTATAACCTCTGTCTTAGCCAACCATGTTTGCTTCCACCAAATTAGGCAGTGGAATGGCTTGCCTCCGAAAGTTGTGGGTATTCTGTTCCATCACTGGAGGTTTTCAAGAAGAGACTGGACAGCCATTTGTCCTAAATGGCACAGGGTCTCTTGTTATGGGCAGGGGGTTGTATTAGACCTCCAAGATCTTTTCCAACTCTATCGTTCTATGCTCTATATCCATATATCACTACATACAACACCTTTGTTCTTTACATCTCTGATTTCTTTCTTTGAGGTTCTTATGAACTCCATCTAATCATGGCTTTCTTGGTCTTCCTGTTGTTGTTTTTTTTTCAATTTCTTCCTTCCTTCTTAAGTTTTGAAATTGGATCTACACTCATTTTCTCTACCCTTCTGTTTGTTCTGGTTGCTTGCTTTTTATTATCACTTTTGTATCCTCAATTTCTACTAACTACAGTCATTCAGGAGCCATTTATTCTTGACCTGATCTACTTTTGTTTAACCACACACATTGTTTAGATATCCCATTCCTGATGCTTTCAAGTTGTTTCATGTTTCTCCCAACATATCCAACTCTTACTTTGGTATAAGAAAAAAGACAGAAAACTACTTGTAAAATTGCTCAATCCATATCCCCATGTGTAATTAACCACCTACCAAAATGCACAAATTCATCTGCTTCCACTAGTTTTTCACCAGTTGAAAATATAACTTGCAATTGTTCATACATTTTTTTTTGTCAAACACAAGTACCTTGTTTGATACAATAGTTTACAGATCCATGTTCCTTGGTCGTATTGTAGACACACTTTATCTAACACCAGTGGCAAATTATGTAGGTTGCCAGCAACTTCATATCATCTGCATGCAAAAATACATGTACATTTATTTTTCCAATCAATTTGCCTCTAACATAGTAGAACATCTGATCATGACCATAATTTGTTCCATAACTTTGGTGATTTCCTTGTCTTCTAATGTTTTGTCTTTAGGAATTTCTGGGTCAGGGGTCATGTTTGATTGCTACTCGAGTATGTGTTCATGACAAGTTTTTAAAAAAAATTGTGAATTTTTTGGTCGGAACCCGATTTGATCGTGGTCAGAAGCGTTTGTGACCAGAGGTTCTACTATATCACCACAGGCATTCCCTATATATTTACATTCTTTATATAAATACATTGAGCTAAGAGGAGATGGTATCTTCTTGTCTTATATCCTACTTAGTAATGAACCACTTGCTAAATATTCCATTTATTTTCAACAAACAATTTATTTCTATCACATGAAGCTCTTACTGCATTCAGCACATGCAGCTCTTATTTGCATTCAGCAATCAATCTTCAACTCTATTTTTGTGCATACATTTCATAACTGAAGTCTCTGCCCTTTGGACCCGAATACCCTCGAGATCTGGTTGGCATTTAACATCTGCCTCATAGAAACCCATTTAAAACCCAGTTCTTCCTGCAAGTATTTGGCCAGAGCAGATGGTGAACCCACTGGAACTTTTGTAGTTTTTATTTTTCCTAGTTCAGTTGTCATTTCACTGCTTTACTGTTCTATAAATTAATATCTTCAACTTTTTCTGTAAGTCACCTTCCATCGCTAACTGATTGATTTTGTGCAATCAAGTCATTGCCAAATTGTAGTTACCACATAATTTCTCCATTACAGTTGATTGAGTAGCCCTATAAATTGAATCAATCAATCAATCAATCTTCACCTTGTCATATGTTTTCTCTAAATCAAAAAGTATCCAATAAAATTATTTCTTACATTCATATTATTTTTTAAAGACTTGATAAATAGCTGTGGTGGCGCAGTGAGTAGAATGCAGTATTGTAGGCTAACTCTGCTCACTGCCAGGAGTTCAATCTTCATTGGCTCAAGGTTGACTCAGCCTTCCACCTTCCAAGATCGGTAAAATGAGGGCCCGGATTGTGGGGGGCAATAGGCTGATTTTGTAATCTGCTTAGAGAGGGCTGTAGAGCATTAAGGGATGGTATATAAGTCTAAGTGTTATTGCTAAATACTGTCCTAAATATTCCTGTCTGACATACAGCTGCATTATTTTCTCGTGTACGCTTTTGTTCAGAACTCTGACAAATCCCTTTCCATACAAAAGTAACAAACACAAAACACCCTGAATCGCAAAAATGCTTTTTTCAAAAGGTGACTGGACTTTCTGGTTTTTCTTTGAAGAAGTTTCACTTGTCATCCAAGAAGTTTCTTCAGCTCTAAAGAAGCTTCTTGGCTGAGAAGTGAAACATCATCAAAGAAAAACCAGAAAGTCCAGTCACCTCTTGAAGAAAAGCATCTTTGGGACAACCATGACCTGGATGACTAAGAATCTCCATCGACAAATCTCCCTTTATGTTTTTTTGTTCACTGCTGCCTTTCTATTGCCATAAGGAGGACACTTATTGTTGGGTACATTATGCTGACTGTGTAATCCACTTAGTGAGGGCTATAAAGCATTGTGAAGCAGTATATAAGTCTAATTGCTGTTGCTATAAGGCAACAGTAACAGCATTTTCCTCCTTTATAAAACATAGGTGTAGTCTTCTCACACACTCAGCAATGGAGCCATAGAACAGATCACACCCATATTTAAATATTTCTCCAGTAATAGCATCTACATTTGCAGCATTACCTGCTTTCTTAGACACTAATACTTGTAGAATTGGCTTCAATTCTGTTGTTATATCATTCTCATTCTCATATCTAAAGGACTCCTTCCAACATCCCCTCACTTTACTTTCAATCCAAATCTTCTTCTCAAGAAGCCATCACTGGATTCCACCCTGTTAGATAATTTCTGACTTGTCTCCAATATTTCCTTTTTGAGGAAGGTTGTCGAGAAAGTGGTTATTCAGTAGCTCCAGAGGTTTCAGGATGAAACAGGTTATCTAGACCCCTACTAGTCAGGATTCAGGCCTGGATATGGGACAGAAACAGCATTGGTCATGTTTTTGGATGATCTCTGGCAGGAGTGGGATGGGGGCTAGTGCATCCATGCTTGCTCTACTTGACTTCTCGGCCATCCTTCTGCAGTAGCTTTGGGAGTTTGGAGCATGGGGCTTTGTGCTCTCCTGGTTTACTTCCTTCCTCTGTAGCCACTCTCAGTCAGTGGAGGTGAGAGATCCAGCCCTTGCTCACTGCTTTGTGGGGTACCACAGAGCTTGGTAATCTCTCCACTCCTATTTGATATCTACATGAAGCCATTAGGTGAAATCATTCATCACCATGAACTGAGACATCAACAATATGCTGATGATATTCAGCTGTGTATCTCAGCCTGCAGTGAGTTAAGCGATGCCGCTACCTCCCTCTCACAGTGCCTGGAACAACAGGTTGAAACTGAATCCTGGCAAGACTGAGTGGCTCTGGGTTTGGGGTTCTTTGGTCGATGGAGAATTGCTACCTTTGGTCTTGGTGGGGTGGCATTGCCCCAAATAGACCCTGTGCGTAATCTGGGGGTTCTCCTGGACTTGTGACTCCTACTCGAAGAACAGTCATGGCCAGGAGGGCCTTTGTATAACTGTGGATTGTGAGCCAATTACATGCTACTCATTCATCATCTTCTGTCTTGACTATTGCAAAATGGTCTACATGGGGCTGCCCTTGAAAAGCATCTAGAAGCTCCAGTGCAAAATGCAGTAGCCCATATGGTTTTGTGCAGACCTCAGTGTGCATATGTATCACCTCTCCTGCAGGAACTGCATTGGTTGCAGATTTGCTTCGGGGCACAATTCAAGGAGCTGGCTGTCACCTTTAAAGCCCTTCATGGCTTGGGACCAGGTTATCTGAGGGACTGTCTCTTGCCGGCCACATCCACCACTCAACCCACTAGACCAGGGAGGGAAGGGATATTGAGGGTCCCATCCCCTAAGCAGCTGAAGAAGGGGCCTTCTCCATAGTGGCTCTCTCCCTCTGGAACATCATTCCTCTGAAAATTAGACTGCCCCCACCCACTCTAAAACTATTTCAGAAAGTCCTGAAGAAGTAATTCTACCAACAGACCTGGGAAACCCAGAATGAGATGGAGCCCATTAAATGGTGCTATAAGTATGTGTTCTTGCTGTAATGGAGGTGAAAAATTATTTTTGTCTTTTATATTGTGCTTTTATACACAACATACCACCTTTAAACCACCTTGAGTCACCATAAGTGAGTGTGTAGGCAACAGTATAAATTTTCCAAATAAATAAATCACTTCATTTTTCTTTTGAATTCTATTCACTCCACTGGAGGAGTTTTATAGCTTTCTTCACCACCCAAAACAAAATGTTATCTCCATTATAATCGCTGTATTTTTCTGCCTCTTTTAATCTTAACTAGTTTTGCTGTCTTTGTAACAGTTGTTTTGTTTCCATACACATTATACATTTTCTTACATCTTTTTTTTTTTGCAGCAATCTTTCAGTTATATGTATCTTTGCCCCACTTCGACAGATTCATCATTCCACCAAGTAATCCACCAAGTACTGTATCTGCTTTTTATATTTCCCATTAATGTAACTCCACACAACTTCTGTGCTCTTAGTTATTCTTTTCACTATATTTCAAGCAGTTTCTGTATTCTCTTTCCTTACATCCATTTTCTATTCATTCTGCTGAGAGATAAATCCTCTAATCCTTTTTATAAAGGACTTGTGCTTTGTCTTCCTGCAATCATGCCTTCTTCACAGCAGATCAAATGCTACCTGTTGCCTTTTTTTATCAGCATTTGCACATCTTAAAATTATTCCTTATTCACAACCTTTAGTAAACCATTGTATATAAAAATGAGAGTACAACCAGTGATTTCCTCGAGCTTTAACTTAAAGAAGTTGGAATCTTGACTGAGTTAGGAATACCCTCAATGCAATGCAATCACTACATGACTGTACTACATAAGAAACTAGCATTATATTTCAATACATAAGTTCATAACTGTGTGATTAAAATGTGATATAACCATAGAATCTAGAAATTGCTCAAAAATCTTCCTCTTAACCCTTTATAAAAGAAAGACAAGACACAAATCACCATGCAAATTACTTTCAGTTTGAAGTGTCATAATTTGACACTTACGTAGTGATCACGAGTCATTGCATTGAGGGTGTTCCTAACTCAGTCAAGACTAGATGTTTAATGTTTAATGTAATTTGCTTTCAGAAGTTGTGGCTGCTCCATCACTGGAGGCTTTTAAGGAGAGACTGGACAGCCACTTGTCTAGAAAGGTATAAGGTCTCCTGCTTCAGCAGGGGGTTGGACTAGAAGACCTCCAAGGTCCTTTCAATTCTGTTATTCTGTTCTGCTAATGTCTGGGGTTAAAACAGACTTGAAAGTGTCATACAAATATTAGAAGCATCAAAATCAGCCCAGGTGCCATTCAAAATTCAGAACTAAAGGTAACAAAATTGAATGTAGAATTCAAAATATTATTATAGAAAACATCTGACCACAGGATATACTGGTAAAACATCAAAATAACTTATAGCTGTTGAATTTTGGTTAACAGGATGAAATAGCAGGTAGATCATTTAAAAGACATTTTTCCATAGAGATTCAGTTGGATAGCTTCCATGTTCACATAATTATATATTTTAAAAATATTTCCCCAGTACCTTTTTTAAGATAGATGTAGTAGAAATGAAGAAAGAACAGCACAATAGCATTCCAATTTAGAAAACCTGTATTACAAAAAGCTATACTGAAACAGTGTAAAAATGCCTTGCTGCAGTTTAAAATTAAGACTATTAAATACTGTTTTAGAAGTTGATTTTTACTACAAATTGAAAATTCCATCCCATGCTGAAGACATGTTGTTTTAGCCTGGAAAGTTTGTTGTTCTGGGTTATTGGCAAGATTAACATCTTCCGGAAATGATAGTTTGTCCCCTGTGTGCACTTTAGAAAATATGAAGAAAACAGCGTAAATTAGAACAATGATTTCTATAATACACTATGATGGAAATAAATCATATCTGAAATAATGGAAGAAATGAAAATGGACAAAAATGCAGACTGAGTAAGGCAAGGGATTATACTACTGGTCAGGCACAGAATGAGAGTTAAGGAAAGAAGAATAAATAAATTTGGGGGAAAATATACCATCATCAATCTACATTGAAATTTATGGGAAAAAATTAAAACTTCTGTTGTTTGCCCTTAATCATTGTTCCTGAACTGATTCCCTTTTTGGGCTTGTCTCACTTCACTCCCTTTGTTGCTGGATCTGATGTACAGATAACATCCTGTAAAGTTGATCCCCAAAGAGTCAAACATTTTCTAGCTTTCTGCTTTTTTGTTCTTCTTTCTTTCTTTTTATTAATCTAAAGCCCCTGTCACACTGCACCAATGGATGGAAAGAGGATGTAAAATGGAGAAAAACACTTGCCATCCATTGGTTAACGCGATGCTTCCGTTCTGCACTCACTGCCTCCGTTTTGCTTCCTCTCTATCCGTCCAGCATCCGTCTATTGACATTTCATCCGCTCAAAAGGTTTTGAGCTGCTCAAAACTTTTGAGCAGAAAATGTATCCAATGCATCTGTTCTGCATCCGCTAGGCATACGGGGGACATCCGTTCTGCATCTGCTATATCCGCTAGGCATCCGCTGCGCATCTGCGCAACTCAAATCCGTTCCAGTGGTAAACGGACGCAGGGAGGAAGCAGAACAGATGCGCAGCATTAGTAGCACGGACGGAGAAAGGATGAAAGCGGATGCAGCTACGCATCCGCGTCATCCGCTACACATCCGCTCTGCATCCGCTCTCCATCCTCTACGCATCCGCTCTGCATCCTCTACGCATCCGCTCTGCATCCTCTACGCATCCGCTCTGCATCCGCTCTGCATCCTCTACGCATCCTCTACGCATCTGCTCTGCATCTGCTCTGCATCCGCTTCCATCCGCTAGGCTTCCGTTCCGCATCCGCTTTCCATCCACTCTGCGTCCTCCCTCCATCCGTTCCTTTCCGTGTTATCCGCTCTGCTTATGCAAATTATTGCCCCTTTTGAGAGCGGATAACAATGGATGGAACATTTTTCTCGTCCGCTGTGTCCTTTTTACAAACATTTTGCATCCGTTGGGCAGTGTGACAGGGCCTTAATAGAAAGAGCAACATGTTCAAAATCCATGTACATAGTATGTTGTCTGGTTGCAATTCTTTTGTACAATATTTGTGATAATAATAATAGTAATCTCCAATCGTAATCTTATAATAACACTGTTTTTCCCTCACAATATTGATATATATTAATTGTTAATACTAATCAAGAGTAATTAAAATTAATAAGTTAGTGTTTAATAATATTAAAATTGATCTTTTTCTTGTAGTTTTTGAAGTTCTACTCCTGTTTCTCTTGTTTAACCATTGATAAAACAGATCCCATACCTCAAAATATTCAGTGTCTTCCTTTTCTTTAATTGCAAATGTTAGTTTATTCATTTCTTCACATTATAAATTTTTTGGTATTATATTTTCTTCTAAGAAAAGTTCCAGGAAAAAAGCAAGAGATACTCTCATGTCCAGCATACTTTAACACTCACAAATCTGCCGCTAAGTTATGATAATGCTTCAGAATGACCATGCAGTTTTGATATTTACTTTCTAGTCTACTAGTCTGTTTCCATTCATCCAAAACCTTCAGAGAACTTCCAAGAAGTGTTTGAAAGTGAAGGAGATGAAGAAAGAAAAATGTAGATGATAGGAAGCTAAAGAAAACTATAGAAAGTTTCCAGAATGCAAAACATGCCTGCAGCTTGGCAGAGCTCCTGACTTTAAATCTCAAGCTGCCAAAGAGGAAAAAAGAAATATGTATAAGCGCTTCCTACTGAAAATGGAAATACATTTCCTGATTTCCATAATCTCGATTCACAAACCTTTTCTACCACTGATACATGCTCAGTTGGCTGTCACACCAGCTTGCCAAAGACAAGCTACCACTTGGTCTTGATAACAGTGGTGAAATATACATACGCACACATACACACACACACACACACACACACCTCTTCCTGTTACACTTCCCATTTTTACTTATTTATTTCTTGGCTGGCTCTTTCTTCCTTCCTTCCTTCCTTCCTTCCTTCCTTCCTTCCTTCCTTCCTTCCTTCCTTTCTTCCAATCTGTTAACATGGCGTCATGAATATTTCAGTGAAAACAGATGATGGAAACCGGACTTAAAATACCCAGAAAGTATTCTTTACCATAATGCTTTCATCAAGAAGCTTCCCATCAATCATGGGTAGTGAAGCAGATCCAAATGTTTCAAATTTTAGGAAGAGTTTTACATGAAAAAGATATGAGCACCAGGGCTGTGTTTTGCTTACAAGATTTGGAGCCCGAAAGGAATTATTCAGCAGCACACAGAGAAACAAACTACATTACAGTCAGAGAAATCCTTTGGCTTGGTTCCACGATGCAACTATACGATTGCTAAGCTACATTTAAAATGACTTCTCCAGCACATACTTATCATATAGTTTCAAAACACCATGTTTTAATCTCTTAGTTCCTCCTGAATATTGCTAAACCTTGAATACATATCCCAGAACAAATTCAGCTTTATATATAATTCTCAAAGTACTTGATATTCTTCTTTAAAATTCTATCTGCAGGATTTTTTTGTTTTTTGTTTTGGTTTAAAGTCAGTCTTGATTTAATCCAACAGAGCCTATCTGATTTTTTTTTAAATTAAATGATATACAGGTGGATAGAGAGGTGGTGGCATGGTGGCATAATGCAACAAGACACTGGGTTTGTCGACTGGAAGATTGGCAGTTTGAGACCCAAGCACCATGGGACAGGGTAAGCTCCAGGTTACTTGCCCCAGTACTTGTCCTGAAAACCTAGCCATTTGAAAGCAGGCAACGCAAGTAGACAAATAGGTACCACTTTGGTGGGTAGGTAACAACATTCCTTGCATCTCATCTAAATGTTACAATGGTCACATGACCATGGAAGTGTCTGAAGACAACACTGGTTCCCTCAGCAAGGAAACAGAGAGGAGCACCGCCCCTTATAATTGGACACGACTGGACAGGAGAACTTTTTATCTTTAACCAGGTGGATAACTTCAATGTTTTAAAATGTACCTAAGTAATTTTCTTATTTTTTTACACCAATCTACACAATTTTGATTAGAAACAAAGACAAATGGATGCATTCGCTTATTTCTGTATATGAATCTCAAAATTTTAGTTCTGGTGCAATTCCACATTTCTTTTATCAATCACAGACAACATAAAGCACACATTGTCAATTAAGCTTAACTCTGGGTGATTTCATGGAGTTACCCATACAGATTTCTGGACTACATGACCAATGGTTTATCTTGCTCATTCTTAGGTGGACTGACGGCTGCACAATTGCAGATTGCATCCCTTTCTTCTCCTGAGTCTATACCACCACTCTGGGAAACAAAGTGCACACAAACCCAAGTGCTCCTGGATGAAATGATCTCTGTGTCTTTATTATTATTTTATTTATCAAATTAAGAAACTGTCCATCTCCCTCAAAGAGATATGTTAGGCGATGTACAAATGAAAAATTAAAGAAAAACTGAATAGAAAAATTTAAAACTAATTTTTAAACTAAAATTCAGACTAAAACATATGAAGAACATATGAAGAAGAGACTAAAACATAAGAAGAGCAGTTACAGGAACGGGGTATCTCTAGTCTAGTGAAACGAAGGACTAGGGGTAACATGATAGCAGTGTTTCAATATCTTAGGGATTGCCACAAAGAAGAGGGAGTCAACCTGTTTTCCAAAGCATCTGCAGGCAAGACAAGAAGCAATGGATGGAAACTAGCCAAGGAGAGAAGCAACGTAGAACGTGGGAGAAATTTCCTAATGGTGAGAACAATTAACCAGTGGAATGGCTTGATTTCAGAACTTGTGGGTGCTCCATCAATGGAGGCTTTTAAGAAGAGACTGGGCAGCCATTTGTCTGGAATGGCATAAGGTCTCCTGCTCCAGACAGAGGGGCCTCCAAGGTCCTTCCAACATTGTTATTCTATGTTCTAAAATAGAGGCAAGGATAGTTAAAATTCAACATTACAAGTTGAATTATTACATAGCAAGAGGAGGCCCTTCAAGGCACTAACTAGCCCTTTGGATGCCTGCTCCTCTAGGAGCCCCAAGTGAGATGGCAGAGACAGGTCTTTAGATACATTTGAAAAGCCAAAAGAGTGGGGCCTTACTTCAAAAATGGGGGAGGAGAATGGTCCAGAAGGCAGGGGCAATGGCAGAGAAGCCTCTCTTCCTGGATTCCGCCAGTCAGAATTCTTTAATTGATGGGATCTGTAACATACTTTCCTTGCCTGATCAAGTGGAATGGGTTAACTGTGATGGGATGAAATTGGTTCCTTAATCTTCTTGATGTGGTTTGAGCACATGTCTTCTCATGGGGGAAAAGAAGTAAAACCTTTCAAAGTGAGGGAGATTTAACTATTGTAGTAATTTGCCCCAAATGGAAGGGACTTTTTTTTTCAAAGCAGTGGAGGGTGAATAATCAATAGCTCTAAAGGTAAGGTAGCCTCCTTGTGCCAAGATTCATTTCTGATTTTCATTTGATCTGCTTTAATTTCTTTTATCAACTTTTCACTAAAGGGACGAATGAACGACAGATCTTTGAGCACAACAAAAGGACAAAATCTCAGTCTCTCCCAAAGTTAAGCTGGGAAGAAGTAATCTACCAAGTGCAGTGGCTGAGAATTCAAATGTTTCAACATAATAATGGTAAAAGACAGCGGTGGCTCAGTGGCTGAGATGCTGAGCTTGTCGATCAGAAAGGTTTGGTGGTTCGAATCCCTAGTATTGCATAATGGAGTGAGCTCTCATTACTTGTCCCAGCTTCTGCCAACCTAGCAGTTTGAAAGCATGTAAAATGCAAGTAGAAAAATAGGGACCACTTTGGTGGGAAGGTAATAGCATTCTGTGCGCCATCAGTGTTTAGTCATGCCAGCCACATGACCACAGAGACGTCTTTGGACAGTGCTGGGTCTTCAGCTTTGTAACGGAGATGAGCATTGGCCTCTACAGCTGGAAACGACTGGCACATATGTGTGAGGGGAACCTTTAACTTTACCTTTAAAAGACAAAGGACTGAATGGAGAAGTATCATTGTGGGTTAACAGCCTTGGCAACATATCTCTAAATATAGGAAAGAAGGCTTGGAAGTGAATTCCAGCAAGGAAGAACAGAGAGGGAGAAAACATGTAGGTTTCTTAAAACAAGCAGTCGGAACCTTTTCAACATGGCAGATGGACTGGCAAAAAAAGAGTTCCATTGGGGATTTAGGCACAGCACACACGAGTTGATGAAAAACTCCAGTTTGCAGTGTTATAAACAGGGAAGGATATTCAATCAACCCAAAGGTAATCAGGGTTTAATTTAATTTCCTGTTTACATGGTAGGTGGGGAGAACGGGGAACAAGCAGGTGTTCCATACAGCTGAATAGTGAGGGAAAACAAAGGTAGACTATTGAGCTATTACTGTACTCTGTAATTGAAATGGAATATACACATTTACCTGATCAGAAATAAAATTAAAGCCTTATTTTTAAATGGTGGAGGACAGGTTGGTAAATGCCTAGCAGATGTTGTAAGCAGGCAGCTGACGTAAGGAGTTTAGGTTTACAGATGGTTATAGATGCTCATCCAGAGAAAAATGTAATTAGCAAATGATGGGCAGAGAAAGTCTCCACTTTCTTAATCATCTCATTTTTTAATGAAAATGAAATTGCTGTTAAAAAAAATCTTATCGTAGGGATGGGCTTGCGTGTAACTTATCAATTAATATCAAGTTTCTGTATTTTTATGGCCTCAGCTTATTTTTTGCTTCAATTTAGCTTTATTTGCTGTTATTTTGGTTCTGTGCCTTGCCTTTAAAATATGACTCTTTTATTCTGAATTTGCTGTTTTCATATCTCTGTGTGTCGCTTTGCGCAATGCAGAAAATGACATAAACTTTCAGTTGGACACATGGATCTAATATAATATAATCTTGGCTTAGAACTCAAAATAAAAACATTCAGCATTCAATAAAGTTATAGGCCCCATAAGATTTCTTATAAATGTAAATCTCTTTATTTTCGTCATGAATCAGCATACCATAGCATTTCTTATTCAAAGTTGTTAGGAAATCATATGAAATATTAATTTTAAAAGTAATAAAAAGGTGCTTTCCATTTACAATAGTTCTCCTTCCTGATTTGTGATCATAATATTGTCATTCAGTCAAAAGGTAAAAATAAACATCCATTGACAGGAAAGTTAAATCACAATCTTAGATCCATTTCACCTATAAAAATAGTTCTTTATAGCATTAAAAAAAAAAACTTTTCTGCCTCTTTCTTTGAAGTAATTTTTCAATGGGAAAAAGTATGTCCACCAGAAAAGTTTTTGAGAATCACAATGGGTTTTGCTTGCAAAGTAGCCAGAGCTGTAGAAGAAGGATTGTTGGATCCTCCCATAACGTTGAATTGCCAACATTACTAACCTCAATAGCAAAACTGTCCCAAAGGTCAGCAGGAAATTGGACTTTATTGTGGTTTTTTTCTTTCCTTTTGGAACGATTTCACTTCTTCAGCCGGAACAGGATAGTGGGAAATCCTTCCATTCCTGTCAGAGCTGAAGAAGCTTCTTGGATGAGAAGCGAAACCTCTTCAAAAAAAAACCCAGAAAGTCCAGTTGCCTCCTGAAAAAGCACCTTTGGGACAACCATGACCTGGATGACTGAGCATCTCTACAGACCAACATAAACATTGGATTTATACAAATCTGTACACATTTCTCAGGAGCCAATCCAGAATCTCTCTGAGCTCAATTAAAAAAAAGATTATCATGATCATTGCTACTAGGAGAAATTTGTATAGTCAAACTGTAAAAAGGATGGAGAGCAAGTCTTTAATTTCTTATGGATTCCCACCAAGATCTTGAGCTGCTTCACCTTTGGTATATTTGATTCATTAATGTATTAATTGACAGTTGTTTCCTGTTCTAAGTGATTGTTTGGTAGTTCTATTATGTTCCGTCAGGCAACAGTACACAATGAATTACAAATAAATGGGGAATTAAGTTAGGTAACAGTAGGAAGCTTCTGAAATATTTGACCATGAGGACAAAAAAATAAATAAATCTCCAGTTATGAATTTCCACAGTTCACCAAGATGCATTCTGTCTCACCTGCATTTGTCTCCAAAATGAAGAGAGCCTCATTAATTGAAAATAGCAAAACCTTTGAAAAGATAACCTTATTAATTGATTACCTATCAAAAACTATTACCTGTAGTTTATGATTAATAGTTTAAACACGCACAATGAGAGCTCAGTTAATAAGTTGATAGACTCTATGGAGCCATAACATTTTAAAAAAAGATTGTATATTGTAATGAAAGGCTTAATGTGAGCTTCTTTGAGGGAGGAGGTCATCCCTTCAGCTTGAATGAGACTGTTGGGTGTCCTTTTCTCAAGGAGATATTACTGGATTCAACAATCTTACACAATTATCATTGTTTTTATCACTGTTTTTTCATGAGAAAGTGGTGGCAGAGGACCCTAGAGGAAGCAAGATACCTAGCTCCATTCCAGGTGGATTTCAGGTGAGGCTTAATATAGAGCAATGGTTGCAATTATTTTGCTTTTTTAGTCAGTTGTACTGATTTGTTGGATTTTTAGTTGCAAGCTATTCAGACCAGAGGTGGTATTCAGCAGGTTCCGACCAGTTCTGGAGAACCAATAGCAGAAATTTTGAGTAGTTTAGAGAACCAGCAAATACCACCTCTGACTGGCTCTGCCCCCATCTATTCTCTGCCTCCTGAGTCCTAGCAGAGTCCCAGTTTTTGTTGCCCTGCACAGGAGAATGAAGATGGAAAGAAGATTAGTAGGGTGGGGAGGGAATGGAGATTTTACAATATCCTTCCCCTGCCATGCCCACCAAGCCAAGCCATCCCCATCAAGCCACGCCCACAGAACCGGTAGTAAAAAAAATTTGAATCCCACCACTGATTCAGACTCATTCAGAAGCTGGGTGTCATGCCCCTGTCAGAGTCTGAATCTGAGGAGGAAGACAAACAGCTGACAGGGAGTAGGAGTGTGGCTCCCTTGGCTGTGGAGGAAACCAGGGAAGGGCAAAGTCCGGCTGGGCAGAGCAGGGGAGAGGTAGAACAAAGGAGAGGGAGTTCAGAGGAAGACCCAGGCCCACCCCTTCTTCATTCTAGGGCTTGCAGGGACGAATGGAGAAGAGAGCAATGTGGGTTGCATGGCTTATAGTGGAGGAAAGGGCCCTGATTCCCTTCATTAGCCACAGTTTGGAAGAGAGTTTAAAAGAGATGCCTGCTGACTGCGGGAACAGACATGAGTTTATCTTGTGTTGACTTTGCTTATCTGTGTTCCTGGTGTCTTCCTAACTGTGTTGAATTATTGCTGTGCTTTCACGTCTGCAATTCTTGCTCCTGCCCCGCTGGACTAATTATCTCATTTTGCCTTGATTGGACTTATAGTTACAGTTTTTGTTGACCATAATTGGACTTGATTCTCTGCAGCCAAAGGCTGTTCCTGGGAGAGTTTTTCTCCAGCCAGAAGGTAACCAGGACATTGGGGGCAAAGTTGGAGCTAACAAAGAGACTCCTACTGATTATCTGACTGTGTTGCCTTTGTGCCACGGCAACACACTGGGCAGCCTATACATTAAATATATTAAATGGGCTAGTATTTTAGTTCCATGCCTTTTCAAAGGTGTTTTTCTGATTAATGGTATATCCTTCAAGCACTGATAATCTGATTTTTTTCTGTCAGAGTAATTTCTATGAGATACACTGAGAAGTGTAAAAGGGTGATCAGGTTGGTTGGATAGCCCGAAAAAGCAGCACCAAGCACAAAATTTTGTCATCCAGCATCAGAATCACATGGGGCAAACTCTGTGACATATGAGATAGCCTGTTATTACACAAAATATAAATAGCAAAGTCATGTACAATGTGAAAAAGCAGGAAGATAGCTTTGAAGATTAATAGACAGTGCTGACATAAAGATGTTTCAAGAGTTGTTGCCAAGGTTTCATCACATACAGATGGTCATGACATTGTGAAAAAGAATAGGCAGGAAACCAAGATTGCCCAAAGCCAGCATCTTCCATATAAATTATATAAGAAAGATGGATTTGTGAAAACCCAGATAGGTGCAATGAGGAATGGATGACAGTTTAAGTTATGTGTATTGCAAAGTAAAGTAAGTTTGCTATCCTGGAATTATGGGGCATTTGTGGGACTAAAAGTAGGCTTATTAAACTGAACAGTGGGGACCATGAATATTTTCTGACCTAAAAAAAATGTTAGGATTAAGATGGGTGAAAGGTAGGAGAGAAGTGGTGGGTAGCATGTAATCTACTGTAAGGAATGAAAAATTAGTGTCAAAACTCAATGGATCTGAGCAGGATTCTGTCCATTTTGTTGTAAGGGAATTTATTTATTTATTTGACTTCTATAACCACCAAACTATAACTCAACAAACAACTCTGGGTGGATCACAATTCAAAAACATATATTTCAATTAAAATCTTTAAAAAACATTTTAAACAATAAAAACAGTAAAAATCATTGTCTGTGGAGATTCTCAGTCATCCAGGTCATGGCTATTCCAAGGATGCTTTTTCAAGAGGCAACTGGACTTTCTGGTTTTTCTTCAAAGACGTTTAGCTTCTCACCCATGAAGCTCCTTCAGCTCTGACTAGATGGTGAGGAATGGAAGGATTTATATTTCTTGTAGACAGCTGGTCATTTGTATTCTTTTAGAGAGTCACTAAGGCTACTTGGAGGTATATCTGTGTCATCAGGGTCACCTGAGTAGTGCAAATAGGTGTGGAGCCTTCTTGGAACTGTTGAAAGGACTGCAAAATTAAACAGCCCTCTCTCAACAGATGGGGAGGGATATGACATCATCTATCTCCAATCTACAACAATCTCTATCTCCAATCTTTCAATAGTTCCAAGACAGCTCCACACTCATCTGAAAAACTCAGATAAACCTGCCTTAATAACTTTCTAGAAGAATGCAAATGACCAGCTGTGTGCAAGGAATATAAATCCTTACATTCCCTACCATGAAGTCAGAGCTGAAGAAGCTTCTTTGGTGAGAAGAGAAATGTCTTTGAAGAAAAAAAAAGACAGAAAGTCCAGTTGCCCTTTGAAAAAGCACCTTTGGGACAGCAAAAACCATTAAAATAATAATTAAAAAAACATTAAAACACAAGTTCCAGTTTCAAAAGTTCTAGATCAATATATCTGCAAATAATCAAACTGGAAGATTTGCAAGATGCATTGGATGTCTCGCACAGAAGAAATTCAAAATGTGCACAAGGGGGTAAAATAAGCTTAAATTAAAATCTATATGTATAATGCAAAAGGGAGAAATCAAGACAATGGCTGCTTTTGACTTTAAAAATAAAATAATGTAAAAGGCAACAAGGCTGAAAAGTTTACATGATAAAAAGACATTAACATTCTTGGAATAGTAGTCCTGACTACTTTCCAACCATTGATGGAAATGGAGAGAGAAATAAAGGACATGAAGAGAGATGCAGCAGGGTGTAGCATGGAAAATATCAATAATTGAAAAAGAATATTTATTGGTGACATTTCAGCTTGAATCATTAGTGCCAGGCATTTAATGAAACCAGAATGAATATGCCTTAGTAGCTGGCTCATTCTTTAAAAAATGTATACTTTTTCAATGGCTTTTTTTTACACTGCATAAGATAATTTTAAACTCTCTCTCTCTCTCTCTCCCTCCCTCCCTCCCTCCCTCTCTCTCTCTCTCTCTCTCGATCTCTCCCTCCCTCTCTGTATATATATACTGAAAGCCTCCAATACAGGAACACAGTGTTGCCAGCCAATCAAAGCCACAAAACAGACAGAAGAAACCAGAAACACCAAACAAACTCCAAGTCCAATAAACACAGACCAAGATTCCCAACCAATCAGGATGCAGAAAAAAACATCCTGGCATGGCAATAGGCTAACCTCAAATTTAAAACCAACAGCTGTCAGAGCCTGACCCACAGAAGCTTGAAAATGGCAGATGAGATTCTACTGAAACGTTGCTACAATGTTAAAAGCACTACAATGATGTGGGATAATACCCGAAGGAAGCTGAACAGCACACATGTAAGTACCCGCGAAAGCTTAAAAAAACATATATATATATATATATATGTGTGTGTGTGTGTGTGTGTGTGTGTGTGTGTGTGTGCTGTTTAGCTTCCTTCGGGTATTATCCCACGTCATTGTAGTTCTGTTAAAGTTGTAGCAACGTTTAAGCAGAATCTCATCTGCCATCATCAGGCTTCTGTATGGATATGGGTCTTACAGCTCCTGGTTTTAAATTTGAGGCTGGTCCATTCTGATTGGCTGGGAGCCTGGACCTGTGTTCATTGGACTTGGAGTTTGATTGATTGGTGTTCCTGGTTTCTCCTGTCTGTTTTTTGGCTTTGATTGGCTGGCAACAGTCTGTTCTTGTGTTGGAGGCTTTTAGTGCAGCTTGGCTTCGTGTGAAGGGACGGCTGCTCTTCATTAGCAAGCTGCTATTCATTAGCAAGCTGGGTTTCACCTGGGTGCCTGGTGGGGGGGTTAGGTTGGAGCTATCAGAGGGAGTCTGTTTTTGCCCAGGTGTTTGCCTGGCTTGTGGCATGGAGATCTTTCTACTTGAGAGTGCAGGCTTCCAAATGATTGACAGTCTGGTGGAATCATCTCTTCTATTCATGCTGTCAGGTCTTTTTTCAATCTCTATGGCTTCTCTGAGGATTCTGTGGCTGGGGTTTTCTATAGTGGCCAGGGTTTTAATGCCATTGAAGTTGATGTTGTGACCTGTGGTTTTCATGTGTTGGACTAGTGAGGAGGTGTGTTCCAGCTTTTTTACTGCATTTTTGTGTTCATCTAGGCTTATTCTTCTATTAGTCTGTCCAATGTATGTGGCTGGGCATGATGTACAGGGAACTTCGTATATGCCTTGGTTTTCCAGGTCAATTTTGTCTTTGCGGTTTTTAAGGATGGCTGCTATTTTTTTGTCTGTTTTGAAGGCAGTCTTGATGTGATGCCTGTGTAGTATCTTACTGATTTTATCTGTAGTACCTCTTATGTAGGGCAAGACAGCTGTTCCATAGGTCTGTTGATCTTCTAGGTCTCTGTTATGTCTTGGTGTGCTTTTGTGGATCAAGTTGGTGATTTTGTTTTTGTGGAAGCCATTGGCTGTCAATACTTTAGTCAGGGTGCATAGTTCAGTCTTTATATGTGTCTTGTCTGCCAGTCGTTTGGTTCTGGTAATTAGTGTTTTAGCCATGGAATTTATCTGTGCTGGGTGGTGGTGGGATTGGGCGTTAAGGTAGCGGTTGGTGTGTGTTTTCTTCTGGTATATGGTGTGTCCCAGTGTGCCATCTGTTCTTTTGTAGATTAGTACATCTAGGAATGGTAGTTGTTTGTTTATTTCCGTTTCCATGGTGAACTTGATTTTGGGGTGTGTGCTGTTTAGGTGTGTTAGGAAATTGTTTAGGTTTTCTTTTCCATGGGGCCAAATCACAAATGTGTCATCGATGTATCTTAGCCATAGTTTGGGATTGTGGGTGGCATTAGCCAGGGCTCTGGATTCGAATTCTTCCATGAACAGGTTTGCAATGATGGGTGACAGTGGTGATCCCATAGGGGCTCCTTCAATTTGCTTGTATCTTTGTCCTTTGTATATGAAATATGTGTTGATTAGGCAGTGTTCTGTTAGTTCCATGAGGTCTTTAGTTGGTTGCTATTTATTTTTGATGATTTGAAGAGTTTCTTTTATCGGGACTTGAGTGAATAGTGAAACCACATTGAAACTTACAAGCAGATCTTCTTGTTCCACGTGTAGATCTTTGATAATTTCTAAGAAGTGGTATGAGTTTTGTACATATGAAGCTGCGGTTTCAGCATGGGACTGTAGTTGTTTTGCTAAGTATTTAGCTAGGTTTTGTAATGGTGCTCCTATGGAGCTGACTATGGGTCTGAGAGGTATGCCTTCTTTGTGTATTTTTGGGAGGCCGTATAATTTGGGGCATCTAGAAGATTTTTCTCTTGGGATGATCGTCTGTTGGATTTCTTTGCTTATGTGGCTGGTTATAATTTTCTTCTTGGTTGATTTTTCTAGATATGTGTTTGGGTCTGTGTTTATAGGTTTGTATGTGGAGTCTTGGAGTAGGTCTGTCAATTTTGTTTCATAGTCTTTTCTGTCCATTACTACTGTGGCATTTCCTTTGTCTGCTGGGAGTATTTTTATGCTGTTATCATTTTTCAGGGTTTGTAGTGCTCTGAATTCATCTTTTTGCAAATTACTTTTTGGTGGTTTCGTTGTGCATAAGGTGTGAGTAACCTGGTGTCTTATTCTGTCACCTTCATCTGTATTTAATTTGGTTAGGCTGGATTCTACTGCACATATGATGGATTCTGTTGGGATTTTTTTGGGTGCTATGGCATAATTGAATCCTTTGGAAAGGACATCTGTTTCTGTTTTGGTGAGTTCTCTGTTGGAAACATTATATACTAATTGTTTCAGTTGTTGTGAGTTGTTGGGGGTTGTTAGGGATAACATTGTTTACCCTAACTGGTTTAGGTGAAATAATAACTATGAATCATAGTTGTGTATGTTAAAGTGTCTGCAGCTTTATCTGTGGAATAGTAATTAAGCGAGTGGTTATGAAAACACTATGAAAGTAGCAAGTCTACAGCTTGCTCTCTCTGGCTTTGATGATCCCTGATTCCTGCTTGGAATCAAGACTGCATTGCTCGAACGGGAGAGACAACAAAGGATTGATTTGTAAGTGAACTGACATAGGATATTCTACATGGACTTTGCTAACTGAATATCCCTGAATGGACTGACTACTTGATACATGACTATTGGACTGTTATTTGACTATGCCATGAACGTATCATGGAATAAACTATATTCTTGATAGCACAAGCATATCTGTTATTTTTACTGTATGTTAATAAACATACAAGCTTAGCTCACTCATTTATCTGTGTGCCTATCTGACTAACGCTGCACATTCTGTTTAGCTTGTCTACCTAACCCTGGTTGGGGAACCCAGGCTTAACAGGGGTTTTCTTGTCATGTTCTAATTTCTTTAGTTTCTTGAAGAGTTTTTCATTTTTGTAAGTGTTTTCAGTTTCAGCTCTCCAAGTTGTAAGTTGTTTTATATTATCCCAAAGTAGAGGGTGCATTTTGTTGCTCAATTCCAGGTATAGTGCTAGCAAATCTTTGTTTAACTGATCCAATTGGAATCTTAGAAACCAGAAACACCAATCAATCAAACTCCAAATCCAGTGAACACAGACCAAAACTCCCAGCCAATCAGAATAGGCCAGCCTTGAATTTGAAACCAAAAGCTGTGAGACGCACATCCATACAGAAGCCTGATGATGGCAGATGAGATTCTGCTGAAACGTTGCTACAACTTTGAAAGCACTAAAATGACGTAGAATAATACCCGAAGGAAGCTGAACAGCACACATGTAAGTACCCGCGACAGCTTAAAAAACAAATATCTGACCTCTACGGAGAGGAAATAAACAGCCAGATCAATAGCTATGAAAAGCTGGAAGTTAAAAGAGCAGGAATACTATGTGACCTAAAATTCCTATGCAGCTGCAGAGACAACAATGCAACACCAACCTGCCTCAAATTAACATTTAATAACAACACAGCAGCTACCAAACGTATCCTGAAAAGAACAGAGATGGCTTTACTCAGAAATGAAGTTCACAGTAAAAGATTCCAAACGTATCCTGAAAAGGACAGAGATATCTCTACTCAGAAAGTATTGAAAGTATTGACAGCCAATGGCTTCCACAAAAACAAAATCACCAACTTGATCCACAAAAACACACCAAGACATAACAGAGACCTAGAAGATCAACAGATCTATGGAACAGCTGTCCTGCCCTCCATAAGAGGTACCACAGATAAAATCAGTAAGATACTACACAGGCATCACATCAAGACTGCCTTCAAAACAGACAAAAAAATAGCAGCCATCCTGAGGAACCCCAAAGACAAAATTGACCTGGAAAACCAAGGCATATACAAAATTCCCTGTACATCATGCCCGGCCACATGCATTGGACAGACCAATAGAAGAATAAGTACCCACCTAGATGAACACAAAAATGCAGTAAAAAAGCTGGAACACACCTCCTCACTAGTCCAACACATGAAAACCACAGGTCACAACATCAACTTCAATGGCACTAAAACCCTAGCCACTATAGAAAACCCCAACCACAGAATCATCAGAGAAGCCATAGAGATTGAAAAAAGACCTGACAGCATGAATAGAAGAGATGATTCCACCAGACTGTCAATCATTTGGAAGCCTGCACTCTCAAATAGAAAGATCTCCATGCCACAAGCCAGGCAAACACTTGGGCAAAAACAGACTCCCTCTGATAGCTCCAACCCAAACACCCCCCCCACCAGGCATCCAGGTGAAACCCAGCTTGCTAATGAATAGCAGCTTGCTAATGAAGAGCAGACATCCCTTCACACGGAGCCAAGCTGCACTGAAAGCCTCCAACACAAGAACAGAGTGTTGCCAGCCAATCAAAGCCACAAAACAGACAGAAGAAACCAGAAACACCCATCAATCAAACTCCAAGTCCAATGAACACAGATCCAGGCTCCCAACCAATCAGAATGGACCAGCCTCAAATTTGAAACCAGGAACTAACTCTATACAGAAGCCTGAGGATGGCAGATGATATTCTGCTGAAACGTTGCCACAACTTTAACAGAACTACAATGACATGGGATAATACCCGAAGGAAGCTAAACAGCACACAAGTAAGTACCCGCGAAAGCCTAAGAAAACAAATATCTGACCTCTACGGGGAGGAAATAAACAGCCAGATCAAAAGCTATGAGAAGCTGGAAGTTAAAAGAGCAGGAATACTATGTGACCTAAAATTCCTATGCAGCTGCAGAGACAACAATGTAACACCAACCTGCTTCAAATTAACATTTCATAAGAACACAGCAGCTACCAAACGTATCCTGAAAAGGACAGAGATATCTCTACTCAGAAATGAAGTTCACAGTAAAAGATTCCAATTAGATCAGTTAAACAAAGATTTGCTAGCACTACACCTGGAATTGAGCAGCAAAATCCATCCTCTACTTTGGGATAAGATCAAACAACTTACAACTTGGAGAGCTGAAACTGAAAACACTTATAAAAATGATAAACTCTCAAGAAAACTGAAAAAATTAGAAAATGACAAGAAAATTCCCAATAACCCACCACAACACCTGAAACAACTAGTATACAACATTTCCAACAGAGAACTCAACAAAACAGAAACAGATGTCCTATCCAAAGGATTCAATTATGCCATAGCACCCAAAAAAATCCCAACAGAATCCATCATATGTGCAGTAGAATCCAGCCTAACCAAATTAAATACAGATGAAGCTGACAAAATAAGACACCAGGTTACTCACATCTTATGCATAACGAAACCACCAAAAAATAATTTGCAAAAAGATGAATTCAGAGTGTTACAAACCCTGAAAAATGATAACAGCATAATAATACTCCCAGCAGACAAAGGAAATGCCACAGTAGTACTGGACAGAAAAGACTATGAAACAAAACTGACAGACCTACTCCAAGACTCCACATACAAACCTATAAACACAGACCCAAACACATATCTAGAAAAATCAATCAAGAAGAAAATCATAACCAGCCACATAAGCAAAGAAATCCAACAGACGATCATCCCAAGAGAAAAATCTTCTAGATGCCCCAAATTATACGGCCTCCCAACAATACACAAAGAAGGCATACCTCTCAGACCCACAGTCAGCTTCACAGGAGCACCATTACAAAACCTAGCTAAATACTTAGCAAAACAACTACAGCCCCATGCTGAAACCGCAGCTTCATATGTACAAAACTCATACCACTTCTTAGAAATAATCAAAGATCTACACGTAGAACAAGAAGATCTGCTTGTAAGTTTCGACTTGGTTTCACTATTCACTCAAGTCCCAATAAAAGAAACTCTTGAAATCATCAAAAATAAATACCAACCAGCTAAAGACCTCATGGAACTAACAGAACACTGCCTAACCAACACATATTTCATATACAAAGGACAAAGATACAAGCAAATTGAAGGAGCCCCTGTGGGATCACCACTGTCACCTGTCATTGCAAACCTGTTCATGGAAGAATTCGAATCCAGAGCCCTGGCTAATGCCACCCACAAACCCAAACTATGGCTAAGATACATCGATGACACATTTGTGATTTGGCCCCATGGAAAAGAAAACCTAAACAATTTCCTAACACACCTAAACAACATACACCCCAAAATCAAGTTCACCATGGAAACGGAAATAAACAAACAACTACCATTCCTAGATGTACTAATCTACAAAAGAACAGATGGCACACTGGGACACACCATATACCAAAAGAAAACACACACCAACCGCTTCCTCAACACCCAATCCCACCACCACCCAGCACAGATAAATTCCGTAGCAAAAACACTAATTACCAGAACCAAACGCCTGGTAGATAAGACACACATAAAGACTGAACTATGCACCCTGACTGAAGTATTGACAGCCAATGGCTTCCACAAAAACAAAATCACCAACTTGATCCACAAAAACACACCAAGACATAACAGAGACCTAGAAGACCAACAGATCTATGGAACAGCTGTCTTGCCCTACATAAGAGGTACCACAGATAAAATCAGTAAGATACTACACAGGCATCACATCAAGACTGCCTTCAAAACAGACAAAAAAATAGCAGCCATCCTGAGGAACCCCAAAGACAAAATTGACCTGGAAAACCAAGGCATATACGAAATTCCCTGTACATCATGCCCGGCCACATACATTGGACAGACCAATAGAAGAATAAGTACCCGCCTAGATGAACACAAAAATGCAGTAAAAAAGCTGGAACACACCTCCTCACTAGTCCAACACATGAAAACCACAGGTCACAACATCAACTTCAATGGCACTAAAACCCTAGCCACTATAGAAAACCCCAACCACAGAATCATCAGAGAAGCCATAGAGATTGAAAAAAGACCTGACAGCATGAATAGAAGAGATGATTCCACCAGACTGTCAATCATTTGGAAGCCTGCACTCTCAAATAGAAAGATCTCCATGCCACAAGCCAGGCAAACACTTGGGCAAAAACAGACTCCCTCTGATAGCTCCAACCCAAACACCTCCCCACCAGGCACCCAGGTGAAACCCAGCTTGCTAATGAATAGCAGCTTGCTAATGAAGAGCAGCCGCCCCTTCACACGGAGCCAAGCTGCACTGAAAATCTCCAACACAAGAACAGAGTGTTGCCAGCCAATCAAAGCCACAAAACAGACAGAAGAAACCAGAAACACCAATCAATCAAACTCCAAGTCCAATGAACACAGATCCAGGCTCCCAACCAATCAGAATGGACCAGCCTCAAATTTGAAACCAGGAACTAACTCTATACAGAAGCCTGAGGATGGCAGATGAGATTCTGCTGAAATGTTGCTACAACTTTAACAGAACTACAATGACGTGGGATAATACCCGAAGGAAGCTAAACAGCACATATATATGTGCATATATATATATATATATATATATATATATATATATTTTTTTTTTT
>BLBF01000003.1:5966219-5979436 GCA_015471245.1 Laticauda colubrina
ATATATATATATATATATATATATATATATATTTTTTTTTTTTCTTAGGTTTTCGCGGGTACTTACATGTGTGTTTTATTTATTCAACTTCAATGGCACTAAAACCCTGGCCACTATAGAAAACCCCAGCCACAGAATCATCAGAGAAGCCATAGAGATTGAAAAAAGACCTGACAGCATGAATAGAAGAGATGATTCCACCAGACTGTCAATCATTTGGAAGCCTGCACTCTCAAATAGAAAGATCTCCATGCCACAAGCCAGGCAAACACTTGGGCAAAAACAGACTCCCTCTGATAGCTCCAACCCAAACACCTCCCCACCAGGCACCCAGGTGAAACCCAGCTTGCTAATGAATAGCAGCTTGCTAATGAAGAGCAGCCGTCCCTTCACATGGAGCCAAGCTGCACTAAAAGCCTCCAACACAAGAACAGACTGTTGCCAGCCAATCAAAGCCACAAAACAGACAGAAGAAACCAGGAACACCAATCAATCAAACTCCAAGTCCAATGAACACAGGTCCAGGCTCCCAGCCAATCAGAATGGACCAGCCTCAAATTTAAAACCAGGAGCTGTAAGACCCATATCCATACAGAAGCCTGATGATGGCAGATGAGATTCTGCTGAAACGTTGCTACAACTTTAACAGAACTACAATGACGTGGGATAACAGAAAACAATATGCCTGAAGAAATTTGATGGAATAAACCATATAAAGTTTTGACTAATGAAGGATAATATTTGTAGCTCAGGGTTGACATGAAGCGACCTTTGTGTTCTCTGAGTCTGCTTGTTTTGTAGCAGATGTTTCATTATCCAAACAGCTAACATAATCATGATTATATTATCTAGTTTGAATAATGAAACATCTAACAAACATACTCAGAGAGCACCAAGGACCCCTCATATAAGGGGTGTTAAGCCAAAAATTGATGACTCATTGACTCCTAATAAGCCTCTTTGCCATAATCATTTTAGGGGTCATTAAATAGGTATGTATCCATGATGCCTAATGTACAAATGCTTGCCATCTAATAGCCAAGCTTTTTCAAAAGACCTTCTAACAATGAATAAGATTCCATCCATGTGTCCACCCATCCATCTTACTTCTTCTCTTCCCTTGTTTCTAGGGGTATTTTTGAAATCATGTAGCCTTAACAAATCTAATAAATAAATTGTACCTTTGATGGTTATCAAGCAGAATATGCTTTTTTCCCAAGTGCAATGAAGGCCCCAACTTCTGTTTGTCTTAAGTAATCCCAAAGATATCCATTTGTATCCATTTCATGTATTTATAACCATGTTTATTCTTATAACTGTTATCGAATAATCACCCAACTAAATAAATAAATAGATAAATAAATAAATAGATAAATAAATAAATAAATAAATAAATAAATAAAATGCTTTTTCAAAAGGCAACTGGACTTTCTGTTTTTGTTTTTGTTTTCTCTTGAAGACATTTCTTCAAGAATCAGGGTCACAGATAAACTCCCCAGGGACATCAATGACTCTTAGAGAGCTAATGACCATCCTTCAAAATTAACTTCAAACCAGATGACGGCAAGGAATATAAATCCTTTCATTCCCCACCATTCATTCACTCAGGACTGAAGGTGCTTCTTGGATATTCAAGAGAGGGAAGAAAACATAGAAAGTCCAGAAAAGCACCTTCAGGGGACAACCATGACCTGAATGATTTGAGAATCTCCATAGACATTTGTCCTAAGTAATAGACCAAACATTTAATAATATTCATCCTTCCACCTCTTCCTTTGCTTTGGATATATTTATTAACTTTTTTATACATAGGTTGGCCTTTCTCTTGTTTTTTCCTTTATTTATCATTCCTTTCCCTTCTAGTTACCTGCCAAGGTGATGGACAGGCAGATGGGCTCTTCAGCTTCTATTTGCCTTTTCTTACCTTCTCTCACCAAACTAATGACTTTCCAAACAAAGGAATATGCCTCCCACTCCTACACACACACATACACACACATACACATACACACATACA
Source organism: Laticauda colubrina (assembly GCA_015471245.1). Classification (NCBI taxonomy): domain Eukaryota; kingdom Metazoa; phylum Chordata; class Lepidosauria; order Squamata; family Elapidae; genus Laticauda; species Laticauda colubrina. The sequence goes on from BLBF01000003.1 coordinate 5,968,237, forward strand.
CACACACACAAACACAAAAAATTATCTAAGGCAAATCTTCAATATGATCTTATTTACTTAAAGCTTAGCTTTTTTAAAAAATATATTACATATCATATGTTACCAAAATATTCACCATCAAAGATGAAACCAGCCAGATCATAGAAAAACTCCAAAGAAGTAATGCAAGATTGGATGATGTGGAGACACCTGGCCCAGAGAATCACCAATGGTCAGATTCGACTGAATGGACATCATCATCATCATTTATCATGTATGTATGTACGTATGTCCATATATTTTTACCACCAGTTCAATGAGTGTGGCTTGGTGGGCACGCTTTGTGCCCGTGCACACGCTTTGCATATGTGCATACCAAATGTGCACTTTGTGCAGGCTCTGAGGCTTTCTGACTCACCTCCTGCAAGCTTGCACTGTCCCTTTCACTTCAGCAGCTGCTGCGTGGCAATTTACTGTGCCACGGAAAGCAGCTACATCCTTCAAAAGAAGGACATAAAGGTTAGTATGGGAGCCCAGGCAGGCAGAGTGTTGGAGAGAACCAGTTCAGTCTCTGTTGCTCGTCGGCGCTATCGTCTCAGCAAAACTGGGCAGAACCAGTAGAATACCACCACTGATATGCATGCCATAGAATTTATGTGGGTATCCACTTCATAAAAGAGTATGAGAGGCATTCAATAAAACTATAAAACAGTCATGTATATTAAAATTGTAATCCAGAAAAATTTAAAATTATGATTAATGGGTAAGAGAAGGAAGCAAATGTCAACAACAATGAAACCACCTCAGTGCCTTGTTGTTCTCTTGGGCCCCCAGGCCTGAGAACAGAACATATCTCGTCAATGCAGATTTTGAGGGACTTCTGGAAAAACTTACTGGTAACTCTTCCTTCTGGAAATTTAAGTTGGGGGCTATGATTTTCTCTAGTTAGGCCCCCCAAATTCACAAGCAAAGTTTACTTTCAGCCTTTCATAAAATTAGAATCCTTTTTGCCAATCTGGAGTGCTTTTGCTAAGTATGCCAGATAGGTTGGCAGGTTTGTAGCAGAGCTTCTGAAATAGATTGAATATATTAAAATTAAAGCCTTTCAATTTTATTCTCAGTTTAACTTTGTAGGTTAGTTTAACTTTCACACATAATCACCAATCTGTAGAGTTTTTTTTAGTCCTCCTAAAAAAACAAAACTAAATTAATCCTTGCTCTATCACCTTCTTTATTTTTACATGTAGCCCTAATTATATTATTAGCACTCTACATTTTTGCTGCCATTTACTATATGTCAGCTCTTGTTATTTTATTTTAAGCTGTTATGTTTGGGGAAGGGCTGAGTGGAAAAACAAACACACAAACAAAATTTTAAACATTTTTTTGCCATTTTTAAGTGGTTTAAATTATTGTGTTAAAACATACTGACCTACACCTGCCAGCCCCTCTGGATTGAAGAAAGTTGATGGACTAGCTATTTGCTATATTTATCCCATGTTAAAATCCACATGCACAATAATGTGTCTTTATTCTCCTTGCTGCTTTTCTTAGGCTGGCTGAGGGAAATATGGAATTCTGCTAAGATGATTTAAACCTTTCTTGACAATAAATGGGGATACATGTGTGCCATTCAGTCAGAGTTGACTTTTGGAAACAGTTTGCCAATGCCTGCTTCCTAGGGAAGAGAGGGACTGGCCCAAATTGACCCTGGTGGCTTTGTATCCAAGGCAGGATTGGAACTCCCAGTCTCCTGCCTTAACCATTACATCAAACTGACCCTCAAACTGGGACAGTGTTTGTCAAATAAACAAACTATAAAACTCTAGTTTGGGTAGTCTTGAAGAAGCTCTTCTACTTGAGCTGATCCATTACATCAGATCCCTTAAAGAAAAGCCAGGATGACACCATACAAACAACATTCAGTTTAGGAAACAGATTAAATACAATTGTGAGAAATTCATATCATATATCAGAGGTGTCAAACTCAAAGCAAAGAACAAAGAAGAATGAAGTGAAGGTGGGGGGGGGGGGTCGAGGACAAAGCAAGGCAGGGAGTGCAGAGCTGCCCCTCACCAGCTTATCCGAGGGCCCTTCAACTAGGCCACCCATGCCAAACCCTCACCCTTCCACCAGTATCCCCCCGTAGGGCAGCCACATCCTTTCACTAACCTGCTTTCCAGCTTCATTCACCACTCCATTTGCATACAGGGCAACAAAAGTAGTCTGTGGGACTATGGTAAAAAAAGTTCAGAGTTTCCAACTTTTTACGGGGAAAAAAAATGTTGCAAGATTGGAAGGTCTGAACTATTTTTTTTACTGTAGTCTCACAGACTGCTTCTGTTGCCCTGCATGTGGTGACAGTGGAGAACTGGGCCTGTGCATGCATGTGCTTGTCACCTCCTATGCATACATATGCATGCCGGCATGGTGTAGGGCAGGCCAAAGCAACATAGGCTGGCCCCGTACAGTTTCTAGGATGTCCACGCAGGCTGGATCTGACCTCAGCTCGTGGACCTTGAATTTGACACTCCTGTACTAAAGGTTAAGCACACCAACAAACTTCCCCATTTTGGAGAAAACAAAATAAAATTAGGATATCCCCTTGATGTCGAACAAATCCTAGGTATTGCAAAACTGAATTATTCTGAAAGCTTGGGATACAGTGCAGTTCTTTTATTACATAATACAAAAAATGTATGCTTAGGAACTATTTATGCCCTAATTCTGCCCATCCTATTAGCCCTCTTGCGAAACATATATTTTGATATGTGCAATAGAGTTTACATTCACTCATGTGGTTTGTTTGCTTGAGTTTAAATTTAAAACGTGGGGGAAAAACCCACTTTTTTATTATTCTTTCCAAAACCTAGTCATAAATCTAAGAGAAGTGATTACTGAGCAGAATGGCACATAAAATCAGCAGAGGTTTGTTGTGCTCTAGGAAGGAGATGAAGTAAAAGAAACAATTCAGTACTTTTTGAGTATTTAAATGCTAGTTCCTAAGACCCAGGTGGGCTTCCCCGGATGGTTAGGGAGCAAACTCAGAGGATTTCAGATTCCAGCCAATTCTAATTTTATTACCAAAGTTTATATAGCTATAAAGGCACAATTGCAAGGGGCTGTCATATATTTTTTTTACAAAACAGTTTATAAGAGGTGACATCTGGCAAAGAGGCAGATCTATAAAAATCGGGCTGGTGGATGTAGTGTCATTTTTTCTGTCATCCTCCCAGAAACAGTAATATTATTTTGACATACACATTCATTCCGACTGTCAGGCTTCTATTTTTATAGTGAGCTTGCCGTTCATATCCCTAAGCAATACAAAACCTTTGGGCTAATGCAAAGAATGACATCTTGGCATTTCTAGGATAACACTTATTTGCAGGCTTGACTTTGCCTGGCAGAATTTCACCTCCCTCTCAGGAACAATGTCATTTCTGGAAAAGAGGCATGGTTAGCAAACAATAATGAAAAAGGCATACCAAGTAGGAAGTAAGAAAGACAATATGCAGAGATAACAATAAGAAAATGTTGTAATGACGAGGCAGTCGAGTTATTTGATTATGAACAACTGAATCATGATGATCTTTATTGGAGTATAGTCTTGCATTTATACACATTTTTAGTTATCCTCCATCATTGATTAACTTTTGATTACTGCTTAACTTTCGTTACTGTTCAGCACAGTAATCCATACAATTAATTCTCTCTAGTTAAAGTCTAACATATGTTTATTTTCCCTCTCTAATCCTCCTTTAGATAAGTGACTTTGTTTGCCTGAGTTGTATTTGCTTGAAAACATTCTTTATCTGAGGTTTGCCATCCATTCCTGCAATTACAACTCTACAAGAAAACCGTCTGGGTTGAAGCTTCCAGTGTGGATGCTTCTTGATTATTTCACCACATCTCTCCCTCTTGAATATTGACTTGGGTCAATTGATTGCACATTGGGTGCAATCAAAAAAATGAAATTCAATGGTGAAAAAAGTAAGATTCTACATTTAGGCAAGAAAAATCAAATGCACAGGTACAGTATCTTGCTCAATAGTAGTAACTGTGAGAGGGATCTCGGAGTCCTAGTGGACAACCATTTAAATATGAGCCAGCAGTGTGCTGCAGTGGCCAAAAAAGCCAACACAGTACGAGGCTGCATAAACAGAGGGATAGAATCAAGATCAGGTGAAGTGTTAATGCCAATTTTTAATGCCTTGGTAAAGCCATACTTGGAACACTGTATCCAGTTTTGGTCGCCACAATGTAAAAAAATATGTTGAGATTCTAGAAAGAGTGCAGAGAAGAGCAACAAAGATGATTAGGGGACTGGAGGCTAAAACATATGAAGAATGGTTGCTGGAATTGGGTATATCTAGTTTGGTGAAAAGAAGGACTAGGGGGTAACATGATAGCAATATTCCAATATCTCAGGGGCTGCCACAAAGAAAAGGGAGTCAAGCTATTTTCCAAGGCACCCAAGGGCAGGACAAGAAGCAATGGGTGGAAACTAATCAAGAAGATAAGCAACTTAGAACTAAGGAGAAATTTCCTGACAGAACAATTAATCAGTGGAACAATTTGCATCCAGAAGTTGTGAATGCTCCAGCACTGGAAGTTTTTAAAAAGATGTTGGATCATCACTGGTCTGAAGTGGTGTAGGGTTTCCTGCCTAGGTAGGGGGTTGGATCTCCAAGGTCCCTTCCAACTCTGTTATTCTATTCTATTCTTGTGCGCAGGTGCACACAGGAACACCCACAAACTGCTGGAAATAAATTTCGCATTAGACACTACAAGCAGCAAAGTCCCCTATCTGTTTATTTTCTCACTTTTGCCTTCTGACTTGGCCTTTCAGATTTCTGTTGTAGCCAGAAATCTTTATAGTCTCCTAATAAGAAGTCAGTGTGGAACAATTTTCTGACTGGTGTAATGCTTTTGATTCCAAAGCAAAAGGGCATTTTGACATGTACAGAGAAGCAGCTGCATTTCCGGAGAGGTTGCTGTGCAATCCCAGTGAAAGGCCCCTTTCGGCACATGGGCACCTCGAGGTGCTCAGAAATAACTTTTTGCCTTTGGAGACCAGCTAGGAATTGCATTTTGGCAGTGGTGCTCCTTCATTCTTGCACCTTCAGAATTAGGTGCAAACATTCACTTAATGACATTTAACAATTGCAGTGATTCACTTACCAACTGTGGCAAGAAAGGTTGTAAAATGAAGCTAAACTCACTCAACAAATGTTTCACTTCATAAGAGAAATTTCGGGATCAATTGTGGTTGTAAGTTGAAGACTACCTGTACTTACCACTAAAAAAGGGTAACAGTTTAAAGGACAACTTCCTAAGATGGATTCCCCTGAATAGATTTTAGCACATCTGCCATGGGATCCCTGCATTTACAGAAGCTATATGTGCTGACCCAGAGAGCGGGGGATACAAAATAAATACAGTCACAAAAATCCGGTGAAACCCCTTTTGTTCCTTCACTTTGCTTCCAAGCTCCAAATATCCTTGATGGAAGACAAAAAATGTTCCACACAAGCAGTTATAAGAAGGAGGGAAAAAAAACACAAACCAGGCAAGATAAGGGCTGGAGGACATCCACAGATAACAGAACACACACTGGGAAGGACACCAAACTCAGAGTGGAACCATAAACTAGAGATATTTCCATGCTTTGTTTCCAGCGTTCACCCGTATTCATGTCCGTCCTCTAATTCAGTTGTCACAGCTGCAGCCCATGAAGAGGACCAAGGCCCTCTCATCCCAAGTAGACCACATCTCTCTCTTATCCTCTTCTTCCTGCATACCTGAGGATGGAGAGGGGATGGGCCTGGGTTCTCCTCTGACTGCCCAGCCAGCCTCAGCCCTTCCCCAGTCTCCTCCACAACCTCCAGAGCCACACTTCTACTCCCTGTCGGCTGTTCCTCCTCTCTTTCAGAGTCAGTCTCCACCAGGGGCATGACACAATGAATACTGTGCTATTGAGGTTGTGAGTAACTCCTCTAGCTTTGCTCTTAGCTAGATTTTTTTCCTTGATTTCTCAGCTTCCCTCCTTACTTGTTGGTTTAGTCATCCTCTAGCATGAATAAAAAAATAGCTCTTTTATGATTGGTATGCTAGCCCCGGAAAAAGATCAAGAAACATTTGATAGGATTCTGAGTTGAACAAATATGTAATTTATTATGAATGCAAATCCTTTCATAACTAATCAAGGAGCTGTATTTTCTATTACTATATTTACTTGAAAAAAAAGGTAAGGATTTTTCAGCAAGTAATTATCTGTGAATTATAGAGAGGATTGTCTTACATTTGCTCAAAAGAATGGAAGACTGTTGAAAACAAAGTCTTGAGCAAAAGAGGCAGATGACTGCAGATACTACTGCTAAAAGAGATTTTTTTAAAGTTTCACCTGTTGATTGATCCCTCTGGTGTAGCCCTCAAGTTATGACCACAATCGGGGTGAGAATTTCCATTATAAGTGAGTCACCACCTGATTTTAAGGCCTTTTTTTGCCATGAATGTTAAGCGAAACACTGCAATTGTTAAGTGAGTCATGCAGTCATTAAGTGAATCCCTGGAAACAGCAAAGGAGTGGCCCGTGGTGCCTCTGCCAGTGAAAATGGAGCAGAGGGTTGCAGGAGGCTGTTGCAGCCAAAAAAGGAGCTTAGGAGCCCATTCTCGCTGGCAGAGTGCTTGAGCCGCCATAGGTCCCCTGACACGAATAACGTTGAGCTGGTCACACCCACCCTGGCCACATCTCCAGCCCCCCCAAGGTCAAATACAACTCTGATGCAGCCCTCAATGAAATTGAGTTTGACATCCCTGAACTATATTATATATATTTTATATGTGGTCCAAGATAATTCCTCTTAACTCAGTGCAAGCTAGGCAAGCTAAAAGCTTTGCCTTTAAAATTATATAATGTGATAGATTGTTTCTCAGGATCCAGTTCCATAATTTGGATGCCATAGAAAAATATCTTTGTTATGACTAAACTCCTGCTAAATCCACAGGTGCCAAACCATCCACACCTAAACAAACTATGGTTTAGAAATTGATTGAATTTGGGACTGGTTTTTTTGTAGGATTTAATGACAGTGAAGGACAGTGAAGAGGAAAGTAAGTTTGAATCCACAAGTTTTACTTGTGGCCATTCTCTTTTTTCAAACCTCCACATTAAAATGTAATCCTTCTCCAAACTTTAATTTTTTTTAAATTTGAATCATATCACTGTAATATGAAAACAACAAAGTGAATTTATATTTTTATTTCTACTTTTCTAGTAGAAAGGGAATCTGAGAAGTAATTATTTATCAAAGACCAGCTAATGAAGTGCAGGATTGTGTGATTTTTTTTTTTAAGTGATTTATTACAACCACTGGGTGCTGATGAGATATGGGGAAAAAATCTCAATTATAACTTCATATTATAATTATGATATCAGTTCTTGGCATGCGATAAGAATTTGGTTATTATTAACTCTTGGGGAGTGCACACATAACACTGAGAAAAAGGAAAGTATCAACCATTAAATAACCATCAATTTAGTATTAGGAAAGGCGAGAATAAGAGACAGAAATTCAAAATAATCCTACCTTCATTTTGTTTGGTATAAGAGCAGGACAGAGAGAAAATCTGATAGCCTTTATTGCTATTCCCCAATACAATAAGATATTTCTTGAAGAATTTGTTTCCTGATTTTAAGTTATAACAATAGATTATAACCTCTCTCTCTCTCTCCCCCCCTCCATCTCTCCCTCTCCCTTTTCCTTTCCCTCTAAGGCAGGGGTCTTCAAACTTGACAGCTTTAAGACTTGTGGACTTCAACTCCCAGAATTCCTCCTCCAGTCATGTTAGCTCAGGAATTCTGGGAGTTGAAGTTCACAAGTCTTAAACTTTCAAAGTTTGGAGACCCTTGCTCTAAGGCCTAGGCCAGGGGTGTCAAACTGGCAACCCATGGGCCAGATGCATCACAAACAAGCCATGCCCACGCCAACTCCACCAAGGCAAAAATGTCAAAATACATCACATGACATCAACGTGACACGGTGACTTTGACACTTGTGATTTAGGCTATAATCTCAACTATTTGATCCCAGTACAATTTCTAAAGGCAGTTCATGATGGGCTCAGCTGTCTCCACTATCTAGGGCATCAGATCTACAGCTTGGAGAAACTACTAGATTGAACTATTTGCACCATTTCTAAATTATTTATGCAATGAGTGCTCTGATTTCCAGATGTGAATGGAAATTCATTCAAAAAAAGAGATGGCTTTTGAAGTGCTCAGAAAATTTATTTCTGGAAATGTCTCATTAAAGCAGAGTGGGATGTTAACTTATTAACTAATAATGTAAATATTATAAATACTTCTGAATTACAGAGAAAAAAAATCTCATTTTCTTTCACCTGATCACTACACAGTTAATTCACTTTTTTGGCTTCTATCCAAACATAATGACAGTTTTATTCTCTTTATACAAAACATTCGTCAGCATAGTTAAAAGGCTTCTCCATGTGCTGTTGCTTTGTCCTATCACCTATCACTAACATTATATGTGCCCCAGTGGTAGGATTCAATTTTTTTTACTTCTGGTTCTGTGGGCATGGCTTGGTGGGCGTGGCAGGGGAAAGATACTGTAAAATCTCCAGGCAGAAGTGGTATTTTCTGGTTCTCTGAACAACTCAAAATTTCTGCTACTGGTTCTCCAGAACTGGTACGAACCTGCTGAATACCACCTCTGATGTGCCCAGCCTGTTAGGCTCTCTCACATTCTTATTTATATTCCCAAGTGAAAGTGTTAACAATATTTGATTTGTCATCCTTGATTATCCAATGCAGTAAATAAACCCAACTGTACAATGCACCTAAAAGATTAGGGAATGCACAGTCAGGCCAAGACTATGATAAGTCTCTTTTGGAGAATAGCACAAACACTTGGCAAATAAGTATATAGTTGCACAATACGAAAGTGTGCAATAACTTGGCAAATATGCAAATGCAACTGCTAGGCTGCAATGGTACATTGTGGGGCCCTTGGTACTCCCTGAGTGCACATCATCATCATTATCATCATTTGTTGAGCATTTGCGATGTTATCTAATTGGGTAATGAAACATCTGCAAGAAAACCACCAAGGACCCCACAATTTAAGGCTCAAGTACAAAGATTCTCTTCTTTTGGTATGGTACCTTATGTGATGTGGTCAGGGATGGGATTTTATTTATTTTATTTTTATTTATTTGGTTTGTCAATTGCTCACAAGATAATAGGTATAAGTATAAACATGAGTAAGAAAACAGAAAATAGGTACGAATAAATGGGGATAATAGGACAGGGACTGTAGGCACGATTGTGCACTTATGCACGTTCCTTACAGATCTCTTAGGAATGGGGTGAGGTCAGGTTCAGACAGGTTCGGGTGAACCAGTAGTTCCGGTGATCATTTGGCCCTGCCCACCCGCCCCTGCTCTTTTCCTGTGCTTTATTTCCTTGTTTTTGAGCATAGCTGATTCATGCTGCACAGCAGTTTGCCGTGCATCAGCTGTTTTACTCCCTGGGGCTGCAGCAGAAGGTAAGTATTATAGCTAAAAATGGTCTTTTCTAAATGCTGTGCATGCGCAAAAGCGCATGTGCATGTGCTCATCAAACCGGTTGTTATACCAGTTGAATCGCACTACTGGATGCGGTACTGTTTCTTGTTTATTTTCATCATTTTAAACCTGGCTTTTCCCTAGGAGAGAGAATAAGAAAATAGATTAAAGGAATGGCTTTATACTGGGGGTAAGGAAATAATTTGGTCATATTCCAGGAGTACAGATAGAACCACTCAGTTATAATGTATTACTTTAAAAAAAATCATTTAGTAGTGACTGCTGGAATGACATTCAAAAGAACAAAAAGGCATGTTTGAAAGACATCATTAATTCAAGTATCTGGACCCTATACATAAAATCTTTAAAGGCAAGAATAAAGGGAAAATAATTTACTATGAGTTTTTACATGAGCTTACCGAGCTCGTATCTACTTGTATGCCATACCCCACTCTGCCATTCCATACCAAGCAATGCAAAAAGCTTCCTTAATGGGGAAAAGCACAAAAGTATTCAAATTAGGAAAACAGCATTTTAGGAGATATGTACGCAAATACTTGTGAAAGTGAGCTAAAATTAAATCACTGGGTAGGGGAATGAGAATCTTAGTAAAGCTGAATGGGTCATGTTTATGGATACTTACTTGAAGCATGTGCAGCAACTTTCAATTGAATTTAGCCTGAAAATTAACCAGCAACCAGCAAAGTTCTAACAATATAGTTAATTCCAGAAATTAAACTAGTGGATGAGTTAGTTTTAAACACTCCCATTTGAACCAGTTGGATAACCTCTGAATTGAAATACTGCAAACAGAATCATACTGGTCAGATCTTGCATTTCTGTGGAGAATGACATCAGTGAAATCAGAAGAAGTTGATTAAAAAGGTACTCGGTCATTGCAGTGGAGACATCAGCATAACATCAGAATTCCACATTTATTGAATATGTCTCCTGGCCCCTGGAGAGGTAACATATTGAATTCTCCCACCTTCCAAAATGCTTCATTTTTTTAATGCTTGCAAGTCTGTCTTGGCTTCTAGTAACCACCTGCAACTTTCTTGGAAACATTTCTTGATATGTTTTTTATTTATTTATTGATTGGACTTAAAACAGTGGTAAAACTCAATTTATAACTAGTTGTTTTATGACCAAAGTTATGATGGACCTACCAAGGGTATCTACAATACAATTCAGAAGTTCCAACTGCTGTCCCATTCATGGGACCACATGCTAGGCACTTGGCAACTAGGCTGCCTTGTCTATTTGCAGCACCCAGCAATCACACATTTTGTGTACTTTATAATGATTTTGCCCCAAACCAGCATTTACTTCTGCTTTTTGGCAAAATTGGACCATAGCAAACCATCAATGACCCAATGTATGACTATCACAACTTACAACTGTGATGGGCATTCTCCATTAAGTCAAGGACTCACCTGTAGTTTGCTAAAATATTGAGATATGTATTGTTATATGTGGAGATTTTACATATATATATATATATATTTGTTTTTTTAAGTTATCGCGGGTACTTACATGTGTGCTGTTCAGCTTCCTTCGGGTATTATCCCACGTCATTGTAGTTCTGTTAAAGTTGTAGCAACGTTTCAGCAGAATCTCATCTGCCATC
>BLBF01000003.1:5984436-6052440 GCA_015471245.1 Laticauda colubrina
CAGAGACAGAGACACACACAGACACAAACACACACACACACACACATATATAGTCATTATAGTTGTGCTTTTAAAGTTGTAGCGATGTTTTGGCAGAATCTCATTATGTTGTGTTCGTCTGTGAGTCAGGCTTTCATAGAAACAGAAATGGCTGTGAAAGACTGACTCACAGACGAACACAATACACAAGCCTGATGATGGCAGATGAGATTCTGCCGAAACGTCGCTACAACTTTAAAAGCATAAGTATAATGACGTGGGAAAATAACCGAACAAAGCTGAATACCATACAGACATACACACACACACACATATACATACATACAACACACAGAGACCCTTGTCCTGCAGTGGATAGACAATGACTAAAATGATGGAGGAGGAGGAGGAGGAGGAGGAGGAGGAGGAGGAGGAGGAGGAGGAGGAGGAGGAGGAGGAAGAAGAAGAAGAAGAAGAAGAAGAAGAAGAAGAAGAAGAAGAAGAAGAAGAAGAAGAAGAAGAAGAAGAAGAAGAAGAAGAAGAAGAAGAGGAAGAGGAAGAAGAAGAGACAGACAGATGTAAAAGTAGGCAGATAAGGCAAATAAGACACCCATTATCTTTCTTCTTCAGAAGGTTCTGCTATGCTGCTTCGCAATGGCAGAATATGTTCCAGGAAGGATGAGCAATGAACATTGCGAGCATATGCCAAGAGTATACAGGTTGTCCTTGATTTACAACCATTTGTTTAGGGTTCGTTCAAAGTTACAACGGAACTGAAAAAAGTGACTTATGACTAGTGTTATGACTTAACACTAACAACCGTTGCAGCATTCCCATGGTTACAAAATCCAAATGCTCGGTAACTGGCCTATATTTATGACAGTTGTCCCAGGACCATGTGATCCCCTTTTGAGACCTTCTGACAAACAAAGTCAATGGGGAAGCCAGATTCACTTAACAACCATATTGCTAACTTAACAACTGCAGCGATTCACTTAACAACTGCATCAAGAAATGATGTAAAATGGGACAAAACTCATTTAACAACTGTCTTTCTTAACATTGGAAAATTTGGGCTCAGTTGTGGTCATAAGTTGAGGACCAGCTGCATTCCTCCAGAATGGTTACCAAAAGCGAGAAGGCCATCTCAGTTGCCCAGAAAAAGCAAGAAGGCACCTGTATCAAGCAACAGTAATATAGGAAGATGCTAGAGTGCACGATCTTTTTAGTGACAATGGGAAAGGCATCAATTCATATTGTATAGGAGAAGACAAAGGTGAAGATAAACCACCCCTGTTTTTTTAACAAAGAAAACCAGATATTGTAGAGATAGAAAACAAAATAATAAAGGATTCAGTGCTGGATGATGGATTCCTCAGGTCAAATGGCATTCATCTAGCTACAGAGGAAGCAGAGGTGGTATTCAGCAGGTTCTGACCAGTTCTGGAGAACCAGTAGCGGAAATTTTGAGTAGTTCAGATAACCGGCAAATACCACCTCTGACTGGAGATTTTTTCAGTATCCTTTCCCTGCCACACCCACCAAGCCACGCCCACATAACTGGTAGTAAAAAAAAATTGAATCCCACCACTGTGAGGAAGTGCTGAGAATATTTCAAAGTACAAATGGAGTTTTTTCATATGAATAGATTAAAGATTTGAGGATATCTAGTTGCTGACGTTGCCAGTGATGGATTAAGGTTCACTGGTGCTCTAAACACTGGGAAATCTTGGTGCTACCTCTCCTTTGTACATACTGTACAAACGAAGCCAAGCTTAGGCTACATCAAAGTTTTTGTGGTGCCCCCTTTGGGACTGGTGCCCTAAGCATGTGCTTAGTTTGCTTAATGGTTCATACACCACTGGACCTTGCCATACAGGATAAGAAAATCCATAGCTGCAAAGAAAGAATCATTGTGGGAATGTGAAATGTAAGAAACATGAACACAAGAATACTCAACGCAGTGAAAGATGAAATGAGACAACTGCAAATTGACATCTTTGGCATTGGGGACTGGGATTGGACACAGTTTACTACTGAAGACATGGAAAACAAAAATGGTGTCACTTTTATAGTTAGGAATGGTACAGGAAAAACAGTACAAGGCTGCAATGACCAAACAGTAGCAATGAAACTTAATCAGCAAACTCTTTAATATGATGATCATTAAGTTGTGACTTCTTCTGATGCAGGAAAAGAGGAGGTTGGTGAGTTTATATAAAGCCCATGTCACATTAAACCAACGGATGCAAAGAGGATGTAAAACGGACAAAAAACCTTGCCATCCGTTTGAAAACGCGATGTACTCACTGCCTCCGTTTGGCTTCCTCTCTAACCATCCAGCATCTGTTTATGGACATTTCATCCACTCCAAATGTTTTGGGCTGCCCAAAACTTTTGCATGGAAAATGTATCCAGTTCATCCGTTCTGCATCCGCTATGCATCCATTACACATCCGTTACGCATCCGCTATATCTGCTAGGCATCTGCTAGGCATCCGCACAACTCGCATCCACCCGGACGCAGGGAGGAAGTGGAACGGATGCAGAACAGATGCAGAACAGATGCAGAACAGATGCAGCACGGAAACAAAGCATTTAAAATGGAAAAAACGTTCGCAGAGGGGACCTATCTCGGATATTAAGGATGTCTCGAGGATGCCTAGAGGATGCCTAGTGGATGCCTAGCGGAAAACCTATACTGCCTATAAAAAGGGGGAGCAACTCGCCTGCATCTCACTTTCAGAACAGCAGCCCAGTGGTGCAGACCTCTGCAGCCTTCATCTGCCTCTTCCTCTTCTACAGCATCCAGTCATGTCCACCGTCGATTGTAACAAAGTCCTTTCGGCAGCCACCATCATTCTGCAACAGTGCGAAGCCATCTGCAGGCTCTGTGAACTCTACTGCGAGAAGAAAAGGAGCCACCCAAAAAGAGTCTGGATCCGAAGATGGTTCGCCAGAAGAGCAGAGGACGGACTGTACAACAAGCTGATGGTGGAGCTCAGGAGCGAAGACACTCGGGCGTTCCAGAACTTCATGAGGATGCCTCCAGACATGTTTGACGAAGTTGTACAGCGGCTGACACCCAGGTTGACCAAGCCAAACACCAGCTTCCGGCCCAGCCTGGAACCTGGGCTCAAGGTGGCACTCACTCTGCGCCACTTGGCCTCAGGGACCTCCTACAGGAGCATGCAGTACGGCTGGAGGGTGCCATCCAACACCATCAGCATTGTGGTCAGAGAAGTGGTGCAGGCCATCATCGAAGAATACAAGGAGGAGCTCCTCCAGTACCCCTCCACTGAAGAAGGCTGGAAGAAAGTTGCAGAGCAGTGGTATCAGAAGTGGAACTTACCACACACCGTTGGAGACATAGATGGCAAGCACGTGGCCTGCAAATATCCAGCCAAGTCGGGGTCCACTTATTTCAACTACAAGGGCTTCTTCAGCATCATCCTCTTCGCCATGGTCGATGCTGACTACAAGTTCATGTACATCGATGCTTCAGGCAACGGCTCATCTTCAGATGCCCAGGTATACAACGCCAGTCACCTCAAGGAGGGGCTGGAAGGCAACCTCATCGTGGGCTTCCCAGATCCAGAACCCCTGCCCAACGACACACAAGATGTGCCCTACTTCATCGTGGGGGATGACGCCTTCTCCCTCACAACCTACCTCATAAAGCCCTACACTTCCAGACTCCTCACCTGTGAAGAGAGGATCTTCAACTACAGGCTGTCCAGGGCAAGGCGGGTGGTGGAGAATGCCTTTGGCATCCTGGCCAATAGGTTCCAGGTACTTCTCACCACCATGCAGCATTGCCCAGAGACCGTGAGGAGGATCATGGAAGCTTGCTGCATCCTGCACAATCTCATGCACACCCGCTACCCAGTCTTGCAGAACAGTCTCATGGACCTCCAGCAAGGCAATGGGGAAATGGAGCCTGGGGAATGGAGGCAAGGGCGAAACCTGATCGACACTGAGGATGTGCAAGGCCCCAACAGAGCCTCACATGAAGCAAAGAAGCAGCGCAACCTCCTGAGACAATGGTGCAACTCCCCAGCTGGAGCAGTGGAGTGGCAAGACAGGATGGTAGATGCTTAATGGATGCTTCTTCAGCCTGTCTCATCACAC
This sequence comes from Laticauda colubrina, assembly GCA_015471245.1. Lineage (NCBI taxonomy): Eukaryota > Metazoa > Chordata > Lepidosauria > Squamata > Elapidae > Laticauda > Laticauda colubrina. The sequence continues at coordinate 5,988,547 of BLBF01000003.1, forward strand.
GGATGAGATTGGGCCATGTATGTTTGGTTGGGCTACAATGAACAGGGTGTTTAATAAAGAGTTGTGTTTATGTTGACATGTGTGGATGATTGATTATATCGTTATTGATAATAAAGGGCCATAGGTGTGGCACCTGGGAGGGTGGACCATACAGTCCCACTATGTTTGCATTAGAGGTTTATCTATCCCACAGCTATTACCCATCCCAAAGGTATCCCTGCCCATCCCACAGGTATCCCTGCCCATCCCACAGCTATCTTAACCCATCCCACAAGCAAAGTATTAAACCATTTCTAAAAGTTTCCAGCAAGACTTTATTAAAAAAAAGAAATGAAGCAAGTGTGTGAATCAAAAATAGACTTTATAAACAACAAGCTATAAGACAAAAATGAGTCTCTGGCACTCCTCTTGGTCGCTCAGTCTCAGGGGTGAAGGGTGCAGGTGCTGTGGAGGTGGCTGGTGCTGGAGTGCTTGTCATCAGCTCCTCCAAAAGCAGAAGCAGCAGAAGCGTCAGCCCCAGAAGAGCGAGCCCGTGCTGCAGAAGCCCCAGCAGAACCAGAGTGAGGACCAGGCGGCGGGATGGTAGCCCTGTCCCTCTTTCCAGGGCTGGCAGCAGATGGCTAAGGCTTGCCGTGCTTCCGCATGGTTGTGGGGTTGCTGGCTGGCAGGGAGGCTGGCAGGAACCAAGGCTGGCAGGCAGGCAGGCACCAAGGCTGGCAGGAAGGCTGGCAGGGATGCAGGCATGAAGGCTGGCAGGAAGGCTGGCAGGCAGGCAGGCAGGCACCAAGGCTGGCAGGAAGGCTGGCACCAAGGCAGGCACCAAGGCTGGCAGGGAGGCAGGCACCAAGGCTGGCAGGAAGGCTGGCAGGCAGGCAGGCTGGCAGCAAGGCTTGCAGGCAGGCTGGCAGCAAGGCTGGCAGGGAGGCTGGCAGGGAGGCTGGCAGCAAGGCTGGCAGCAAGGCTGGCAGGCAGACATGCAGGCAGGGCAGGCAAGGCAGTCAATGTGTCTGGAAGCAGGTCTTTCCTCTGTATGGCGACCTGATTCCAAGCTGCTTTCGTTATATCCGCGGGGCTGACGCAATGCACCCTCCCCGCATGCACAATTAATGCCAGGCATCCATTAGGCTTCCGCTGTGCATCCGCTGTGCATCTGCTTCATCCATTCGGCGTCCGCTGTGCATCCGCTGTATCCGTTCTGCGTCTGCTTTGCTGCAGCCCCCCGGAAGCCTAGCGGACGCGCCATCCGCTCTCATCCGCTTCCATCTGCTGGGCTTCTGTTCCACATCCGCTTTGCATCCGCCCTGCGTCCTTCCCGCATCCGTGTTATCCACTCCGGTTATGCAAATTTTTGCCCCTTTTGAGAGCGGATAACAACGGATGGAACATTTTGCTCGTCCACTGTGTCCTTTTTGCATCCGTTGGGCAGTGTGACATGGGCTTAAAGTGCCACTTAAAACTAATAGAACAAGATGTCTTGCTTGTGATTGGAGACAGGAATGCCAAAGTTAGAAATATTAATGTGGAACCAGTAGTTGGATTGAATGATGTAGGAAACCATAATTAACCTAAGGATCATTTTGTCAGTTTCTGCCAATTTTATGACTTCTTTGTTAGTAACACTGACTTCAAACCAAAATTATATCTGTAAATATGGACCTGGAGAAAACCCGAATCAAATTGACTACACTGTTGTTAAAACAAGATGGATTTGCTCAGGGTAGCATCGAACACATGGGTGGATACCAACCAGTGGTGGGGTTCAAATTTTTTTACTACCGGTTCTCTGGGCGTGGCTTGGTGGGCATGGCAGGGGAAGGATACTGTACAATCTCCAGTCAGAGGTGGTATTTGCCAGTTCTCCGAACTACTCAAAATTTCCCACTACTGGTTCTCCATAACTGGTCAGAACCTTCTGAATATCACCTCTGGTACCAGCTAAGAAGCAGATCACAAAATGTCCATGTTCAAGTTGCATTTTGAGCATATAACCACTGCATTCAAAGGAAGCATTGGGAAATGCTTTGAAGAGAAGCAGTGGATCTATGGGACAAAGGATTAAGGAAATTGCTAAGAAAGAATGTGAAAAGAGAATGCCAAAATGAAGAGTAAACTGGATAGCAGAAGAATCAGTAGAAATTGTTAAAAAAAAAAAAAAAAGGAAACAGAAGAGAAGAGGAGAAAGGAAGACAAAAACCTTAGGAAAGAATTTCAGAGAACTATTAGAAAAGCCAAGAAGTAGTATTGAAACATCAATAATGACATTAAAGATGAAAATAGTCATATAAAGTTAAGAAAAATCTTCCCAAAACTGAAATCAGAAGTTTCATCTTTAAATTTCTATGCTAAAAGTGTCAAGGGATAGATAACAACTAATTCAAAGAAAGTCAACGAAGATGGAAGGAGCATATTGAAATACCGTATGATAGATCAACATCTACTGAAATATTATATGATAGATTAATATTTTGACTGGTAGGGTGTAGGAAGACAACCTTTTCTGCCATTGCCTCCACCCTATGGAACATCCAGCCTTTCAGAAGAGCCTGAAGACCTGATTTTGCCAGCTGGAATGGGAATCTATGAATAGTTCACAACCCTGTTGGTGGTTGATTGCTTGAGGTGCTTTGTCAACTTTTTAAAAACTTTTTAACTTTGCTTTTAATTCTCTCTTTAAATATGTCTCTAAGACTATCTTTGTATATTGATTTATGGCTTTTATTTGTAAACTGCCCACCGTTACTCAGAAAATAAAATGGATGGCAAATTTGATAAATAACTAAAATAAAACAAATAAGATGAACATAGATGAGCCAAGTCAAAAGGTTACAGGAACTAATGGAATATTCACTAAAGTATGGGAAGCATCAGAAGAAGAATCAATAAAGTTGCTAACCAAGCCAGCAAATCTCCAGAATGACAAATTTGGAAGAGGTCATTCAGCATTCCAATTCCATAAAAAGGGGGACTTAACAAAATATAATTGTTGTAGAATCTTCTTAATTTCACAAAATTATGTTTAAGATCGTCCAACACAGTTTAGAGCCTTACATAGAAAAGAAATGCCAGAAGTTCAAACCAGCCCTGGAAAGATCTGCAAAACACAAGACATTATTGCTGACACATGTACAACTGAAAGTGCCAAAGAATACAAAAAACAAAACAAAAACTTCTTTCTGTGCTTCATTGATTGTAGAAAGGCTTTTGATTGGTGTCAATTGCATCAACTTGTGGAATGTGCTTACAAAAATAAGGATTCCAGAAACTCATTGTCAAGACACCACTGTCTAGTTTCAGATTAGTAAAAGAGTGACACAAGGCTGTAAACTCTCCTTTTATTTACTCAAATCTATGGAGAAGATAAATTGGACTACAGTTTAATAGAATAAAAAATTAATAACCAACATTAGAATTGAAAAAGAAGATATCAAAGTGGTGCATAACTTCAGCTTTTTAGGATTGCTCATCAACAAACAGTTCAAGAAATATATTGTGCTAGAGCACTTAGTAACAATGAAGGTCTTGGAAAAGATATTGAGATCCTGGGACGTGTCTATAACTGCACACAACAGAAATGGGCACAAAGTGGTTTCCCCTGTGATTTTCGATACAACTAAAAGTTGGAATTGAAAAAGCAGGTTTGAAAGAATATTGACACTTTTGAACTTTGATGTTGGAGAAGATTCTTGAGAATACCAATGATAGCCAGGAACACTGACAAATGGATCATTGAACAGTGACTGAGACTGAGTGAGCAAACTTCAATTGTCCTATTTTGGACACATTATGTATAAACCATTAGGTAAAAAACTAAAGTCTCTTGAGAAATCATTAATTCTGGGGAAAAAAGAAGGCAAGAGAAAAGAAAGATAACCAGCAACAATATGGACACACTCAATTACTGCAGTGATGGGTACACCATTGAAAGAGTTGAAGGACCAAGTTAGGGACAAATTGTCATGGAGAAGATCTATCTATGGGGTTGATAAGAGTTATTGATTGGATGACACATCAATCAATCAATCAAGACTTTTAATTTGTTCAATCATATCTAATCAACCCTCATTCAAATCAAAAGTCTTTAGCCACATCTCAGAGAAAAATAAACTGATTTATTAGAAGTTGCCATGTTGGCATGTGACTGGGTGCAGTCAATACTAAATTACACCATATATTTCCCCCTTGACCCTGGACTTCCCCCAATCCCCTGGATGTGACTTCTCCAATGGCACACATCCATCTCCAAGAGTCATCCATCATGCTCTCCAATAAGCTTCTTATGCTCCAACAACTTTGGGCTGCCTGGGTGATTGTCTAGGCATTTCAAGAATGCCTTGTTTTCCCCCACTCCCTTTTTCTGGCAGCTAAAAAGACCAAAGGAGGATCTTTTTACCTGAAACCTAGCTTAATTCAACTATTCCACCCCATGTTTTACAAAGGTAGATTTCATTCTGTTTCTGGCCGACAACCTATTACAATCCTATGTTGTGATATGTCAGAATTATATCTCAAAAGCTAGCTAATTCAAATTCAAATTTTCCAACCTTATTCAACTGATTTTTTTTCCTATACTCTCTTCTTATTTGTTCATCTTTGAATTTTTACCCTTAGGCTTCTTTTTAATTTTCTCATGTCTTTGAGCCATTTCTGTGCTTGTACACCCGACATTTCTATTAGCCTACAACATTGATGGTGAGTTGTTTTGGTGCCCAGTGACAACGTGCAAATGCATGTGCGTGTGCCCCAATCCCCAAAATGCAATGCTAGCGCCCCCCATGCATGTGACCCACCTCGCCCCCTGTTTTGGCTTTAGGCCCAAAACAGGGCATGGGGGACCTCGCAATCTCTGCAGTTTCTCCCCCCAGCGTACCCTAGCTTTCTCCTGCCTTCGGTGATTTCCCTGATCTCCTCAGTTTCTTCCCCCCATCAGCACATCCTAGTTTTCTCCTGCATTTCTGCCATCCATGCCTTCCCCAATCTCTGCAGGTTCCCCGCCAGCATGCCCTAGCTTTTTCCTGCATTCCTGCCACAGAGAGGCACCTGTGGAGGATGGAACCAGTGGAAATTGGGGTTATTTTTATAATACATGGCTGGCATCATGTCTCAATAAGACCTAAGGAATTGATCTAAAGTACACATAAAAGTTTCTCCTGTTTCTCCTGTCCAGTCATGTTCAACTCTAGGAGGTGGTACTCATCTCTGTATCTTACCTGAGAGAACCAGTATTGTCCAAAAACATTTCCATGGACATGTGGCTAGCATTACTATATGCCCAGGTACACAGAACACTGCCACCTTCCCACCAAAGTGGTACCTATTAATCTAATTGCATTTGCATGCTTTCAAACTGCTAGGTGGACAGGACAACCCGGAACCCAATTATCTTCTCCAGTTATATATAATAATTCATCTACTCCAGATTTTTCCACCAATGGTAGCACTTCTCATGACAGAAATGTAACCTAAGACACACACTAAGAATTACATTCAGGAAAGGGAACCATTTCTACATGCATTTTGCAAGACGTGAGATAACTGTTAATAAATTGAAAATACCTCCTTTAGATCCAATCTAACTTTGATTATTTTTGTGGTCTTTGGCTGGGCAATCAGCACACAGTGCATGCAGTGGTAATCAAGAGCTGCATGTATCATTAGCAGGCATCAGCAATAAATGAGCACAGAACCTTTAATTTTAAGTTAAAAGATAACACATTGATTAATACCCATTGGATGATTAGTCAAGTCAAGGTTTTAATGCACAACGGGGAAATTCAGTCAAGTCAAGGTTTTAATGCACAATGGGGAAATTCATCCATTATCTGCTCAGCATAATTCTTCTCTCATCTTGGAGACTTTAAAAACAACCAAGGAAAATTACTGTCCCTCTGTAAAGGCTTTTGAATTTCATATGCATTTAATTAGATAACTGCCATCCCAAGGACAGAAACCATGACAAATAGTTGTTCTATTCAAATTAAAAGAATAGGCTGCTCAATGAACAATATTGATGTTCTTGCATACTCCCGTTATACAGGCGTTTGGATAATTTTTTTTCTTTAATTTATTTAACCTTTTACCATTTAATGTGTTTTTAAATGCAGGTTTGGTTTATGTGTGGATGTGCTATTTAGTTCCCTAAACAACAAATTGTTATGAGCTACAATGCATAATATATACATACATACATGCATACGTACACATAGGGGACATGCATAAGGGCACCAATGTGCCTACCATCCCTGTCCTATTGTTTCTTTTATTTTTCTGATATGTATCCATGTATTCATAACTATGTTTATACTTATACCTATTATCTTGTAAGCAATTGACAAATCAAATAAATAAATTATATATATATATATATATATATATATATATATATATATATATATATACACACACACACACACACACACACACACACATACATACATATACATACACACACACACACATATTTTTCTATCCAAGTATAAGATATTTGAATGATTTGTACATAGTCACAGTTCTTCAATTGAAACTAGAAGATAAATATATAGCTCCTTGAACCAAGGAGACATATAATAAACAACTTTCCTTGTTTATTCTTGCCGTTTAGAAGTTTCATATTAAAGAATTTGGGAGAACACTCATTAGTTCAGTGGAAAAATAATTTACACAACTCAAGTTGGCATAACTACAATGAAAAAAATGTTTATGACACAACTCAAACAATTAAATTTGTACAACACCTTCATAAAGTCCAAATATATTTCAGTTAATTTTCAGATTTTGGTTATCTTTTGTAAATGCCAAATCACCATTTTCATTTATTTTACTTATTTATTTGTAAAATGTATTGGCCACCCACCTTACCTTACCCACCTTACCTTACTACTGTAAGCCTCTAGGAGGCTTACAATCATAAAATATACTTCTCATCCAAGAAGCTTCTTCAGTTCTGGTTGAATGTTGGGGAATAGAAGGAGAAAAAGCTAGCTGAAGAAGCTTCTTGGATGAGAAGCGAAAGGTCTTCAAAGAAAATCCAGTTGCCTCTTGAAAAAGGCATCTTTGGGACTACTCTGAAGTGATTTCTCATATTGTTAGTGGTTTCTTGGACCTGACACCTGAAGAGCCTGGAAGCTACTGTGGGTCACACTACAGAGATGTTACATGGATAACCTTGTGGCACCCCCAAAGACCCCAAGCTTCCACCCCATCCACCTCATCAGCTATCAGACCCAGACTTTACAGGCAGGGAAAGTAAAGACTCCCTGAATATGTAACAACTTGACGCTTGATATGAAATCACCAGTTTAAATCTTCGTGTAATGTTGATATTTCACAGCATACATTGCAACACACAGCCAAGCTTTCTTACAAGCAATAGAAGGGATTCAGATTACATCCCACAGAATTCTAAGCAATTGGTTTCTTACACATCAAGATAGTGACTCTTGTTCAGGATTCAAGTAGGTCATAACACCTTCGTGGATCTCACCTGGGTGGGTGGTAATGTATCCCTAAGGCAAGCTCATCATTTTTGGCAACAGCCAGTGGAGTGCTTGTCATTGCAGACAAAGCCCTTCCTTCTCTCTGTCATAGGACAGATTTTAATTGACTCCTGGGCAACAGTGATAAATCTTAACCCCTGCTTAGATCTTCAAAAAGGATCCTACCTGAATTTAACAGGGAATAAACCTAAGAAATTCCTCAACCCCTCCTGATAATATTCAGCCAAACTAATGAGCTTTCCAGGTCCATGTACTAAATTTAGTCTTTTCCAAGAACTTCACAGCCTGACAACCCACATCTACCTGAGAGCTCCAAAACTGTATTTTTATTAAGCTTACAAATGAGTGAAATTATTAAATGTGTGACTGATGAGTAACCAAGTTAACAAAGATTAATTCTGTGAGCATGAAATAATGACATCAAAGTCAGTTTTGTTTCTGGCACCACCCACTAATTTGGGAGTACATTTTTTTTTCCTAGAAAGCTTTTATAGTCTGGTTTCTGCAGAATAGTTAGCAATTATTAAGGATAACAAGAGATTATTTTAAGTTAAATGGCTTACTATATGGATAAATATGGAGATGCTTTTTAAGGTGACACTAGAATGTACGCTAAGACTGTGACACACTTTACTCCTTTCAAAGTCTTACTAGATTCACAAATGCAGTGGATGAGCTTCGTCAAGCCTCTATTTTTAGCTTCCCAAATGACATAGCACTAGCACTGCTCTGCAGCCCTCTCTAATCAGTTTATAGAGTCAGCACCCCCAACAATCTGGGTCCTCATTTTACCGACCTCAGAAGGATGCAAGGCTGAGTCAATTTGAGCCTGGTGAGATTCAAACTGCCAAATTGCAGTCAGCCAGTAGTCAGCTGAAGTTGCCTGCAGTACTGCACTCTAACCACTGTGCCACCAGGACTATATAAATAATATGGACCAACCTTATAGAGCTTTCTTAAGTATTCATAAAGCATTATCGGCACCAAGTGAAATATTAGTGCTACTTTTACCTTATAAAAAAGTATTCTATAGTATCTTTCTGCTGCCCATTTGAGATTCATTTGACCTCCGGTCAGAGGTGATATTCAGCAGGTTCTGACCAGTTCTGGAGAACTGGTAGTGAAAATTTTGAGTAATTTGGAGAACTGGCAAATACCACCTCTGACTGGCCCTGCCCCCATCTATTCTCTGCCTCCCGAATCCTAGCTGATCAGCTGGCTTTTCTTTTATTGCCCTACATAAGAGAAAAGAGCTGGAAAGCAGGTTAGTGGGATGGGGAGGGAATGGGATATTGCAGTAACCCTCCCCCAAGAGTGGCGAGGAAATGGAGATTTTACAATATCCTTCCCCTGCCACACCCACCAAACCACAACCACAGAACCAGTAGTAAATTATTTTGAATCCTACGCCTGCCCTCTTGGCATCTGCAAGGGGTCTTAAGAACTTCACAATGTGCCCATCCTATGGCACCAAAGGCCCAATCCTTTTACATTTGTACGTGGCCTTTCATGTTCATATAAAATAAAAGAGTTTCCATCACACAAAGGTGCCTTTTCAAGAAGCAATGGGACTTTCTTTGTTTTTCCTTGAAGTCGTTTTGCTTCTCATCCAAAAACTTTCTTCAATTCTGACTGAATGGTAGGGTAATAGAAGTCATCTGGGAGTTAGTACTTTTTCTGAGAGTCGTGAGGCCCCTTGGAGGTTTATCCGTGCCCTTAGGGTCACCTGAATAATGCAAATGGGTGTGGAAACTTTTTTTCCTTCCATTCTTCACCATTCTTGGATGAGAAATGAAATGTATTCAAGGAAAAATTAAGTTTGTTTGTTCCTTTGGGACCTGGATGATGGAGAATCTCGATAGACACTTCTATCACACGACCATGAACACTGTCTAATTTCATAAAAATGTTTTATTATATTATTATAAAACATACACTACACAATATTATATGGATCTGGAAATATCTACATTCATATTATCATAAGATGTTATATTATTTTGATATAGTCATATTTATATAGCACTGACCAGAGATTATTAAAATTATAATCTTTATATAACTTAGACCTTTAAAGATAAGGAAAAAGGGTATTATATCAATGTTAACTCTGATTTTGAAATGTTGAAGTGAATAAACATAAGACTTGCTTAGATTTTACGCCTAAAGCTGAATATATAACATTCATAAACAATTTCAAATTATATCAAAATGTTTATTGTAGAATAAAGGCTTCTGTCTTAAGCTGGTTTTAATAAAGTCTCCACTGTACTTTCTTGTTATTATTGATTTTGCACATTGAAAAAAAAAGAGAAAAGAAACAAAACAAAAATAGGCAACAACTAAAAGAAAAAATAGAAGGGAGGAAAGGGCTGTTGTTTTCCAACTTCCTCGTCTTTGCGCTTTCTGCTAATTTGCAATGATTATAAACACTTAGGCCCCCTTGGAAGCCAAATTGTAAATGTTTATATCTGCCATGCTGTGATGTATTCTTGTATATTCTTGCTTAAACTTGGTTCAATTTCTGTTGGAGGCTATATAGAGTTATTTTTGCCATTGCTGCATATTTTCCAAGTTTAAGTTCTGATCAAATATTATCAGAAATATATATTTCTTTCAATGTGATTGGGGAAAATTTGTTCTCACTTTTATGAGCATGTATCTCAATAAGCCAACACCCTGTCTCTCCCCCTGCTGTTGACTCAAGCAGTCCTCTGATTCAATTGACTACTTTATCATCAGTAAATCATCCTTATCAACAGATGCATTTTATTGTTGTACTTTTCATTATAGTGATTGCATTATTACTGACTTTGCCACAATTTATTATGCAAAGAGGTTGGTCAATTCTCTGGCTGGATCATTTTCTGGGTTTTTCCTTTTATTTTTTTCTCCTTTTCTCCATAATCATTCAATTACAGTCAGAATAAGGGCCATAGGCTCAAAGCCTTGAAGACATACTGGCAACTCATAAAACATTTTGTACACACGTTTTATAGTTGACAACAGAAAGAAGGGGGGGAGTTTCAAAGGGCAGGCAACAGTGTGGAATCGAAAGTACATTCCATTCATATTTTCTTCAAAGACTGATTATATGGCTGAAGCTTCTGCTGGAAAAAATCTAATTGGAGAGCATGATTGATGACTCTTGGCTATGGACATTTTTCATTGGATAATCCACCCAGAAGGGTGGGGGAAAAGCAGGATCAAGGGATCAAAGTCAATTATGTATCTCAGAGTTGGCTACGCCCAGGTTAGTGCCAGACATAGAATGTTACCTTCAAATAAATCGTCTTTAGTTTTGGGAGTATGGCTCGAGGCTCATGATTTAATTTGAGTAACTGCCGGAATCCCGACACATACACCAACAATGGAGCCCATAATTTCTGCTGCTAAGTGAGATGGTTGTTAAATGAATTTTGCCCCAATTTATGATCTGTCTTGCCACAGTTGTTAAGTGAATCACTGCAGTTGGTATGTTAGTAACACAGTTGTTCAGTGAATCTGGCTTCCCCATTGACTTTGTCAGAAGGTTGCAAAAGCTGATCGTATGACACCAGGACACTGCAACCATCATAAATATGAACCAAGCATCCAAATTTTGATCACGAGACCATGGGATGCTGCACTGGTCCCAGGTGCGAAAAATGAACATGTCATTTTTTTCAGTGCTGTTGCAATTTTGTACAGTCACTAAATGAACTGTTGTAAGTCAAGGATAACTTGTACAAATGTTCCCTATTAAGGAAAATCATCAGAAATTTGTTTAAAAAATAAATATTGGGAATCCTTGAGATTACAAATGCTTCCCTTTTGTTCATCAGTGCAGAGGTGGTATTCAGCAGGTGCTGACCAGTTCTGGAGAACCGGTAGCAGAAATTTTGAGTAGTTCGGAGAACCGACAAATACCACTTGTGACTGTCCCCGCCCCCAACTATTCTCTGCCTCTCGAGTCCCAGCTGATCGGCCGAGTCTTCTTTTGTTACCCTGCACAGGAGAATGGAACTGGAAAGCAGATTAGTGGGGGCGGGGAGGGAATGGAATTTTGCAGTAACCTTCCTCTGCCATGCCCACCAAGCCACACCCACAGAACTGGTAGTAAAAAAAAATTGAATCCCACCATTGCACTAGTGTCTCCATTCTTTCAAAATAATGAATGATATATTCATGACAAGAACTTCAGAGTGTTTGCTGATCTATTATGCTTCTTGGCCAATTAAAATTTGGACTCAAAACACTGAGTAGGAAAAAATGCATAGGATAATCATTCAAACTCAGAAACACATACACTTCAAAACAGATTAAATAAAAAAAACTAAGTGGACAAGTGGCATGCATTACTGTGAAAAATACCAGAACTTTTTCTTCTTTATCAGTCTGGAGAGATTCTCAGTTATCCAGGTCATGGTGGTCCCAAAAAGGTGCTTTTTCAGGAGGCAACTGGACTTTCTTCTTTTTTCTTTTGAAGATATTTCACTTCTCATCCAATAAGCTTCTTCAGCTCTTCCATTCCCTGCTATCCTGTCAGAGCTGAAGAAGTCTCTTGGATGAGAAGTGAAATGTCTTCAAAAGAAAAAAGAAGGAAGTCCAGTTGCCTCTTGAAAAAACACCTTTGGGACTTCTTGTCTATCAATTTATCACACTCTATTCAAAGGGATAAACAGAGGATGGTGAGAAAAAGTGTACTTTCCATTTGGAACTTGAGAAACAGGGATGCTAATTGTTTTAGCATTAGGATGCTATTATATTTAGGCTTATATACTGCCCCGTAGCACTTATTGCACTCTGTGTTTAGTTTATAATGTAAGCATTATTAGCTAATTGCCCCCCACAATCTGTGTCCTCATTATCCTGACCTCAGGAAGGATGGAAGGCTGACTCAATCTTGATCCCTGTCAGGACTGAACTCCAGGCGGTGGGCAGAGTTTGCCCCAATACAGCATTTTAACTACTGTGCCACCAGTGTTTTGTAGTTGGCATCATAGCTAAATTCCAAGGACACTCCGATTGGTTTTAAAATAATACTAGATAATACTAGATAATCACGAGATGGTGGATTCAATATATTAAGCCAAGGTCTGTTAAACAACATAGCCTACAAATAACATTAAGCCATGAGATCCATAACCATAAACCTCAGAGGCTAGACTTCAATAAAAATAATTTTAGATATTACTAGACTTCATTTTCACAACTCATAGTAGAATACTGAATAAATGAACTCTATGCATTACATACTGTATATAATACCTCAACACAATTTTTGTGATGCATATTTTTGCATTAGGACTTTTAACTAATCTATTCTCCCTTCCCATTTATCACTTATTTCAATTATAACAAATCATATATCTGCTTAAAAGCAAAAGAGATTAACTTAGAACAGAAGTCATTCAAAAATGAATGAGAAAAAACATATGCAGCACACAGTATGTGGAGATTTAGAAAAGAATTGCAAAAAATGTCAATAAATGCAATTTCTCTATAGGGGTTCTCTAAAAGGAAGGAAATTGCTAAGCAAAATGTAATGGCCCACTATATCCTCATAAATCTTTTCTATTTAGATTCCACTTATAAGTATTCACTCAGACTGATATATGAAATATTCATAGCAGAATTGATTAAGCAACCAAGCTGGTGCCAGATTGGGCCTGTATCTAAGATGAGAATTTGAAAAACTTGAAGATGTGAAGTTTTATCAAAGAAAGAGAAGTAAATATCTAGGATGAGAGGTCTCTTTGACTTGGGCACTTCAAAACAGTAGGGTTTCACCGCACAAACCTTCCACACCCTTAGATAAAAACAGTATGTTCATTAGTCATGCTGGACCAGAAGAATCTTGGTCAAAACGATGCGATAGACCTCTGCACACCAGAACAACTAGACACAAGAACAGTTTTTTCCTGAAAGCCATCACTCTGCTAAACAAATAATTCCCTCAACACTGTCCAACTATTTACAAAGTCTGCACTACTATTACTATTAATCTTCTCACCACTCCTTATCGCCCATCCCCTCCCACTTGTGACTGTATGACTGTAACTTTGTCGCTTGTATCCTTACAATTTATATTGACTAGTATGATTTGATTGTTTACTGTACCCTATGACTATATGATTCTTGATGAATGTATCTTTTCTTTTATGTATACTGAGAATATTTGCACCAAGACAAATACCTTGTATGTCCAACCACACTTGGCCAATAAAGAATTCTATTCTATTCTATTCTATTCTATTCTATTCTATTCTATTCTATTCTATTCTATTCTATTCTATTCTATTCTATTCTATTCTATCTTGATTGTTGGAATCCAAGATTCTCCACTAATCCAGAAGCATGAATAGGACCTTACTTTGAACTATCCTGTGTTATGAACTTTGGGGATCCAGAAAATGGTTTCAAAGGAATGGACAACCAGAACTGGCTACAAAAATGATCTAGAAAACTAGAGGTTTTTCTATCTCTCACTCTCTCCCCACACCCTCTCTTAATTTATTAATCAGTGGAACAATTTGTCTCCGAAGTTGTGGGTGCTCCACCAATGGAGGTTTTTAAGAAGAGATTAGACAACCATTTGTCCAGAATGGTAGAGGGTTTCCTGCCTGAGTAGGGGGGTTGGATTAGAAGATCTCCAAGGTCCCTTCCAACTTTATTATTCTATTACTGACAACCGAAGTCAAAGTTCCAATAGCTACTCCCCCTCTGCAGTCACATGACTGCATTGTAAGTACTCAGCATCTGGCTCACATTTATTTATTTAATATTTATTTATCTAAAACATTTGTATATACCATTATTCAGATAACTCTGGCGGCTTTGGATAAAATCACTCTAAAAACATACTCACACACTCGAAAACATAAAATATTAAAAGCAACAAAAACAAACCTGGCATCAATCCATGCAAACATGTCATCTAATCTCTCAAGGTATGGGACAAAAGCCATTTCAGACCTTTGCAATGTCCCATATTCCTATGACTGCAATTTCTTTGTATTTTTTTCCTTTGCAAACTTGACATTTGCTTCCTATTTCTGACAAAAAAAAATACTGCAGAAAATGGGTTTGCTTCATGACTGTGGAATTCACTTAATGACCACATATTTGCTTCACCAACCACTGCAAAATTGTTGTACTGTTGAGTCAATCACATGATGACCTGCTTAATGACCTGCATGTTTTACAGCTGTAATCCTAGATTCAGTTGTGGTTGTAACTCAAGGAACACCTGTAATGGAGAGATAAAGTCGAAGGAGGGAGGAAAGACTAGGAATCAGAGGTATTCAGCAGGTTCTGAGCAGTTCTGGAAAACCGGTAGCGGAAATTTTGAGTAGTTTGGAGAACCAGAAAATACCACCTCTGACTCCCCCCCCCCCCCCCCCCCTCCCTACCCCCCCCGTCCCAGCTGATTGGCCAGGTCTTCTTTTGTTGCTCTGCACAGGAGAACCGAGCTGGAAATCAGGTTAGTGAGGTGAGGAGGGAATGGGGATTTTGCAGTATCCTTCCCCTGCCACACCCACCAAGCTATATCATGCCCACCAAGCCCCGCCCACAGAACCAGTAGTAAAAAAATTTGAATCCCACCATTGCTAGGAATGCGAGATAATTGCATAATCTGGATATGAGGAAGAACGTGACTTGTTAAAATAGAAACATTCATCCAGTTAAATTCAGAGACAAGATGCCAGCAAACATTAATTGTTGGGAATTGTGGGAATTGAAGTCCCAGCCAATCTGAAGCACACCAGATTGGAAAAGATTGCCACCTTCTGCCACTCACAAAGCAAAATCAATGAAGTGACAAAAGTCTGCATGTGTTTCTAAAAAAAAATGAAGGCTTAAAATCCTGAGTAGATGAGAAAATAAAAATTGTTTTGTCTTTTCTTTTTGCTTAAAGTCATATTCTTTCATTAAGTACATTATGATTCAAGATTTCCCCCCCCCCCCAAAAAATACAAAATTGTAATTTTTTAAATGCTAAACTTCTCATTCAAGACATGTCAGGAGAACTCTATAGCAACTACACCCAACATGCCCTGACAGATCTGACAGGAAACATGAAAAATGTGGTGCTTTCTATCATAATGATTCTTTTTCATATAACACCAGCTGTGCTTCCATTAAACTGAACGACTGTTTTCCTATACAATACCAAAGACCAGCATTCAGTCCTGAAAGAAATATAATTCTCCTTCAGTTTTCCCCACTTGCTTTAAATCAATGGCAATCTGTGCATCCATA
The DNA here is from genome assembly GCA_015471245.1 of Laticauda colubrina. NCBI lineage: Eukaryota > Metazoa > Chordata > Lepidosauria > Squamata > Elapidae > Laticauda > Laticauda colubrina. The sequence goes on from BLBF01000003.1 coordinate 6,004,284, forward strand.
TCCACACTGGAAATATTGAAGCCAAAAAAAAAAAAAAACCCCAAACCAAAACAAGTATCACTCCATCCAAAATAAAACCAGGGGTATTTTTTATTTCAGTTTGGGGAAAGCCCCTTGTTATCTTCGCTGACACAGAGTGCCCATGAAGTACAGGAGGAAGTGGTTACAGAAATATTTTACATCAGAGTTAGCTCTGATGAATGACTCCCTTTCGCTCCAAGGCATTTCATTCAACTGCTCTTCAGAGAGTCCTTAGGGCTCCTCCAGGAAGGTCCCTGGTGCCTCCTTGCTTCTTTTAGCTGTCACAGTGATAGGGAGAAAAGCAACCACCACCAAATAAATACAGCCACACTGAAGCTCTTGTCAAGAGGCAGGCAGAAACGTTGCCAATTTTGGAATGTAGGCTATAGCTACTAAAGTAAATAGCTGCCTAATTCCTCTGGTGTATATTATACACTCCTTCCCCAATTATTAAGAACAGCAGTTTCTCTCTCTTCCTCTCCCTCCCTCCTCCCTCTCACTATCTCCTTCCTTTCCTCCCTTTCCCACCCTCTTCTTCCCTCCCTCCCCCTCTCTTTTCCTCCCTCTCTCTCTCCTTTCCTCCCTTTCCCACCTTCTCCCTCTCTCTCTCTACATGTACTTGACTGTTGATAATCTTAAAGAAGCAGGAAACCCCTCCAGAGAACTCTGGCCTACAACTGAATTGTCGGACACTATGAGGTCTGGTTGTGTGAAATGTCAAAAAAAAAAAAAATCAAACACAGTCAGACATTATGCCTAGCCTAGATTCACAAATGGTGGGACGTGGGGAATGATCTTTAGTAAGAAACACAAACTAAGTTGCAAGAGTTGATAACACACCCAGTCTCTAAATTCATTCCTTAGGGATGTGTCATTTTTAACCTCAAGGGAAGGGAAACAACTGTTTAATTTCTCAGTGTGGCAAAAACAATACAAACAGAAGATGAAAATAAAATATACAAATACATATAAAAGTGCATAATTAAACCAGTAGATTAAACTTTTGTCTTTGATCCACCAACTTCTTGAAGCATAGCCTCAATGTTACGATGTTTGAAGGCTGGCTGACTGCACAGCCTATAGTTTCTGAACCTGGGAATAACACACAAGCCAAAGTCTGTCACTCCAGCTACACTGCTGAATGAAACCCATGGTCATTGTTCTGCTGAAAGAACCATTTTTGAGATGAAAATCAGAAAGAATGATTCTTTTCTCCACATGAACCCTCAGAGACCATAAAGTGCAAAGTATCACTAAATGAATATATTGAATGAGCAGGAAATCTGCTGACCACCTTGCCCAAATTTTATTCCGTGCAGAGAGAGATCAAACTACTTCTCTAACAATTTTGACTCAATCAGTCCATATTTAAAAATTCATTTTTCTACCATATTTTCCCCTGCATAAATAATAAAACTGGCAATAATGGACCCAGCAACGGAACACACTGTGGATAAAATACAAACGGAATAGCGTCTAACTCAAAATGGCCAGGCTGTGTGCTGAAATGGTACCATGATAGCTCCATCACTCACTTCTTACTTCATCTGTCATCACAAGCGGTGGTCTGTAGTGGAAATGTTTCAAGTCATCCTATCACGCAGAGATAAGAAAGTGGCTGGGTAGTGCTGGAACCATCACACAAGTGCTCTGCCCTCAAGTCAAGCAGAGAGGAGATTAGATTACTTCAGCTGTTGGGCAGACGCTCATAACAGTTTTTGTGACATGGAGAGAGAATCAAATAGGTGGCAAATGCTTTCACACCACCACTGAAAACTTGTACCTGTCCTGGAATTACCAGTGATATGTTACAAAGGTATACATTTGTGCCTGGTCACATACATACAGTCACATATGTGTTACATATGAATGGGCAGGTATGAAAGAAGGACCATTAAAAGCAGGCAATTGCTTGCAGGATTGCTTTTTAAGATTGAAGTTAGGCAGCATCAGGGGTGGGATGCTACCAGTTCTGCCCAGCTCTATAGAACTGGTAGCTTTGAAGAGCAGCAGACACAGAACCAGTTCTGTATCTGCTGCTGTTTAGCCTACCTGCCCGCTCAGGCTCTTACCTGACCTTTATTTCCTGCTTTTCCAACCTCAGCTGCTTTGTGTGGCACAGCTGAGGTTGAAAAAGCAGGAAAAAAGTCTTTTTCAAATGCTGCGGACCCGTGCACAGTGCTTTTCAGCTGTCTGGGCAGCACAGTTTAAGATTTATTACATGTGCACATGAAACATAATCACCAAACTGATAGTAACACTACTTGAATCCCACCCCTAGGCAGCATACAATAATGATAATATTTTTTAAAAAATATATATTCAACCCAACTTCCAGCAAATCTGTGAAGTTTACAAAGAGTTACAAGGATTGGAAAACAAATAACAAAAAAAGAAGAAAGATGGCAGAGATGGTCAAGTTGGACGGAAATAAATTTAAGTGTCATATTAAGTGTCATATTCTTCCCTAACCTGAAGGTTTGGAACCTGGGCATGCAACCAGTGGGTGAACACACACATGCAGCTTCGTTTGTGTGAATGATGGGTGCATATGCCCGCTGCTTGTGCAAATGGAGCTGCATGTGCAAGCTATTGTGGTTTGCCAGCAGCCAGTACGGACAGCAGAGATATTGGACAGTGAGGATGAAAGGAACCAGTCAGGAAGTCTGGCGAGGATTTGGATGAGGGTCCTGCATTCGATGCAGGGATGGGGCCAGGACCATCTGAGAATGGGGTGCTGCCTTCTGAGCTTTCGGAGTCTAGCAGCAGAGAAGCAGAGGACCCCAGGGGAGCCTATTCCCAGTGCACGTGTGTGCAGAGCTGCTAGAAGGTGAGAGTAGCTGAAGCAGAAGGGGTGACTAGGGAGTAAGTCTGGGAGGTGACTGCCCCTCCCAAAAGGGAGTCAGTCCTCAATGACGAAGAGCTTTGCAGAAAGCAAAGCAGTTCAGTAATCTCCGAGTCCTTCGTGAAGCTCTGTACTCTGGTCAGTTTTTTCTAGGTTTTTGGGTTCGTTTATGTGAGCCTTAATTGGAGTTCTGTTTCTTGGCAACATTCTACAGCACCAAAAAGCATGCTCTTATCTGGAGAAACTGTGTATAATGAGTTTTGGCTGGGAATTCAAATAATTCCTAGCGTCACATTAAAAAGGTTTTACTTTTAAATTCAGTTTGTGTTTTATTAAGTTTGACAAAGCCTGGGTCAGAACACAAGCATGCTCTCTTTCTGCTTGTGCAGGACCAGCCCCTTTACTCTCCCTGTTGCCACTGCTGATTCACAAAGTCGGAAAGGTTGGGGATCGCTACTCTGTGACTTTCTATGGTATCTTGAGAGGGTCTAGTTCAGGGGTGTCCAGCTCATGTCACAACAGCGGCATCACAGTGATGTATCAGACTTTCCCCCCCTTCGTGAAACTGGGTGTAGGCGTGGCCAGCGTGTCACACATCCAGCCTGCGGCCTGGGAGTTTGACAGCCCTGGTCTAGTCAATACCCTGTGCAGATGTTCCTGTGTATCATGCCTGCTGTTTGGTTGTGCTGTTCATGTGTAGGCAGGGGTGGGATTCTACAGGTTCATATCTATTTGCTAGAACCAGTTGTTAACATTCTAAGCAGTTTGGAGAACCAGTTGTTAGAAGAAATTACTGGCCTAATCCTGTAAGGAAGGCAGGAAGGAAACATTCTGGTGTTGCTTACAGAAACTGTCTCTCCGTTAACCCTTATTATATTCTTGGCAGGTCTAAACTTCCTGTCTCAGGAACTTCTCTCGAGTTTTTTTCCCCTCCTTTGTTGGTACTTTGCTTGTGTGGAATGACCATTCAAAGTTACAATGGGACTGAAAAGAGTGACTTATGACCATTTTTCACACTTACGACTGTTGTAGCATCCCCACAGTCATGAGAGGGCAGGCAAGGAGATGCGTGCCTCAATGTGAGTGATGTTGAGTTGGCCATGCCTAGCCAATAACATGACCATCAAGCCATGTCCACCCAGTCACATGACCACCAAGCCACCAAGAACTGGTTGTTAAAAAAATTGAATTCTACCCCTGAATAACACATGTACTATCCACAGAGAAATGCCACAAATATGCAGAATCTCCACAGGTTCAAAACTGGTACCAAGAATTATTTGTATACTTCAAAAGAATTAAAATGTTTACCTTTAGACAGACTGACACCAGCACCCTTTTTTATTGGTTCAATATAAGTTTTTATTTTGATGTCAATTAAGAAATGAAACCAGCAAAAAGGAACATTAGTACCAACGTAACAAAACCATGAATAAGAAAAAACTGCAACCATAACTCAGAGATTACATTCTTTCTAAAATCAATAACAGGTGAGCTTATTCTATAAGTATTTCTGATACATGTAGAATTTTGAGAAGAAGGAATTTTTCAAGTTGGATGCTATGTGAAGCAGAATCCTTCCTTCCTTCCTACTTTCCTTCTTCCTTCCATGCATTCACTCCTTCCATCCATCCATCAGTGTTTACTCCTGGCAACTGCCTTTACAAATCTGTTTTCTTGGAAAATTTCAATAATTTTCAATTGCCACCTTCTTCGGGCTGAGACAGAGGGACTGGCCCAAGCACACTTAGATGGACTGGAACTCACAGTCTCCTGATTTCTAGCCTTATCCTTTTAACCACCTTAGTAAACTGACTTTCAAAATAATGAAGTTATTTCATATCAGTACTGCTGACCTCCTACGATGCTTCCAACCACATCACAGAAGTATGGAAAAACTTACAAAAGAAAACACCACCAGCAGCAAAATTGTAGCCCACAAAAAGTCTGAAAGAATGATCAAGCACCCTGAGAAAAGCAGAAGGTCCTTGCACAACCTTGTGAAGGTTTTTGAGAAATCCAGAATTTGCCCCAGAATAATGGGAGACACAGCTGCAGCTTTTTCTGAAAATACTCCCTTACCCCTTAATTCAAGTCAAAAGAAATCAAAAAGCAAAAACTGATGCCCTCAAGTAAATCTCAACAGCTGAGATAACAAGGGAAGGACAGCAATTTCTTAGCAGCTGTGGTTCCAAACATGAATGAAAAATTAACTGTGCCATGCAATGAAGCGACCATGCCTACAAAGGCTTCTTCAGATCTTTGCTTTCATCTGCCATCTAATATTCCTGGGAAGGTCAAAGTGTTCTCCCTTCCTTATTCATTACATTTCTCTTCTTTATTGAAATCATTACAGATCTTAGGGATTTCTAATAACTAACGTGTCTTTTCACAACTGTTGCTTTTGTTTCCTCTTGAAAACAAATGCCATTCAGGCAGTGGATAAGCAGATGGGTATCCAACTCATTTGGGAATGTTTTAAAATGCAAATATTTCATTTCATATGCTGATACATGTGCTCAAGTTATAAAAACTTCACCTTTTTTTCCTGCCTCTTTTAAGTTCATCTGTATTTAATTATTATTGTTTTACTTTGTAATAAGCAAAGAAGCATCAAAGAATATGTAGCAATCCACTACGAGAGGAGACACTGCAACTTCCACTCGCAATTTGAGTTTAATTGACATTTGAGGTAGTGATTAATAATGGATTGAGATTCTGAAATGCTGTGCAAGACTAGAAAATGAGGACACAAGGGAAGAGAAACCTATGACCCTTTCATTTTTGATGGATTCAAATCCCCATCAGCCCTAGCCAAAATGATGAATAATCACAGAGAGGAGGCATACTGTAGTTCAGCAAAAATCTAACACTCAGGGGTCCAGGTCCTCCTGCACACTGCCTCACCTCCTAATTTGTGATTCCTAAAAAGATAGAAGCAGGAAATTATTAAAAATATTGGGATGAAACGGTACTGACTCTGAAGCTAAAGATAGTTTCTCCTGTCCAGTCATGTCCAATTCTAGAGGGTAGTTCTCATCTCCGTTTTCTTTGTCTTGGGAAATGAGTTCGTTGCCCAAAGACATTTTTATGGTCATGTGGGGCACAGAACACTGTTATCTTCCCATCAAAGTGGTACCTATTTAAAGAGAAATTGGATAACCATTACTCTGAAATAGTAGTATCAGGTTTCCAAGTAATATCCCCATAGCAAACAGAACTCCAAGGCAGGTAGGTTCCTCAAAGAATAGTTTTATTGGACATATCATATATTGGCACGAGCCGATGGAAATCAGCTCTGAATATTCCCATGATTTTCTGTTCAGAGTATTGCAGTGTAAATTCAGTGCCAGAAAAGTAAACAGATGGCTGAAGCTTCATTTAACTTCTTTATAAACACATAAAGTAGATTTTACAATACCAGTTGTAGATTTCTCCAACATGAAGCAAACTCAAACAGAAGGAGACATGTTACAGGCTCAGAGCAGAATAGCAACTCAACTTCAGCAGAAACAGACATCAGTTTCACTTTAATTCAGCAGGCAAGCAAGACACACAGCAGAGGAGAGAAGCAGTTTCATTTTCAATGGACAGACTCAGAGCTTAACATAGCTTCAGAGCTGCTGAGCTTAATGTGGAGCCACACCTAAGCTATTTCTAGTTTCAGTTTCCAAACAGTCCTCATTGGCTGACTTAGTTGCTATGCCTATTCATTGGCTGACCTTGTTAGCAAGCTCTATTCCAATTCATGAATGTACTCTGACATTTTCACCTAATTAAAAGTAAAAATTCCCCCCTTTTCCAAACGATCAATCAAATGGTCCAATCAAGGTGCCATCTGGTTGCCTGGTAACTTCATTCCTCCTTCACTCGCCCACCTGTAGAAATGTCCTTGGTTCTTGTGAGAAAGTATTTTGTTTTGGCTAAAAAAACCCAGTATCTCAATTTCCCCCTCCCTATCCCTCAGCTCCAGTGTGGCAACACTGAAGCTTCAAAATGGCCTCGATCAGGTCAGCTTCAGAGTTTACAGATATAAGATTTCCTGTCTGTGCCGGGGGTTGAATTAGAAGTTGTCCAAGGTTCTTCCCAATTCTGTTATTCTATTATCTACTCACATTTGCCTGCTTTCGAACTGCAAGGTGAGCAGGAGCTGGTGCAAATAACAGGAGGTCATCACATCATGCAGTGCTTGGGTCTTGAACTCATCCAAAATCAGCATCTTTAACCACTGAGCCATTGCACCCCCATATCAACTCTATTTTATCCATTTAATATTAAGTAAAGGCATACCGGACAAAATATTTCTCTCTTGAGATCTCCCTCTCTCACTCTGTTTATTGAAACCTAATTCTAAGGCCAAATGCAGTCCTCAAACATCATACATCCTTTATCTAGAAAGCCCCAGTCCTTTCTGCTTTATATTAGGTTATGAATAGTTTCAGCCATTACTTTACGGTAAAGCTATACTGTTCCTTTTTTCAATGGACATTTTTCTGGCTTTGATACCCGTTTTTATGCCAGATGCAACCCCAGGCAAAATGCATACATTAAGCTCAGGAAAGATACCTCATGCTGTGTTTCTGGTGTGGTAAACTTTGCAGGTTTCTCCTTCAAAACAGATTGGGAAGGACAAATGTTTTTTTTTTTAAGTGCATCTTAGTTATTCTTCCCCATTTGGTGCCTGTGTCCAAGTAGCTCCATAGGTTTTCCCCCCTCCTTCTAAGCAATAGCCATAATGCAAAAAACAACCACAAAAAGTCTTTGCTACTTTTGTACAGCTGTCTGCGGTTAAGAGAGTGAACCACCTTGTCATAAATAAGGCTTTGATGGAATCAAGCACCAACACGGTATGTACCTTGGCTGCAGCCCTAACTGATTGAAAATACAATAAATCATATTTTACTGGGCTGACTCACTGCCACCTTTTGCTCTATAAATCCTGTCCTCAGGAATATTTATGCTACACAGATTTCAACACAAGGGCAAGACCTGAGTTACATTTATGAAATATATTTCAGGTTTTCTACTTCAGCCCATATTGTCTCCCCCCTAAACATAAGCAACCCCAAACACACACATAGGCAACACCATTGCAGTAGTCCATGCAAAACCTTTCCTGCAAATGTTAAGACTAGCAGGGCCTAATTTGTAATATCCCACTCTCCACCTCATGGAAAAAAAAGTAGATATGATTTGCAACATTGAAGGGCACAGCAATTTTTGTTCTTCAGCAGTTCTGCAATTGCAAATGAACCCAGACCACGCAAATATTATTTTGGTGTCATGCAATGGAGTTGGGAATACCAACAAACACTTTCCTATTTCATAATATTGTAGGATAATTGAAAGTATGACATGCATGCTGTTAGCAAGTCATTTTTTTATGACATACTGCATCACTCCATATTACTGCCCAGCATAAAAGTGTGACATAATTTGACATGACAGCTGAAATTTAGAGGACAACAATCCCAATTCTAGTTTCAAACAGGATGACTACAAAAGAAGCCAAGAAAAGCTAGCCGTCAGGAACACAACAGACGGAAAAATGTCTGCTGTTTGCCAAATTTAAATTGCTGTTGAGTAATTTAGCATATCTCTAGAATAATCCTTTAAAAGAGTAATTAATCATAATTTAGAGAAGGTCTTCAGTGAAGAGTATTTATTCTCTTTTATTTATGCTTAGCAGGTTTTAATGAACCACCAACACTTCGACTTTGCTCTAATTCTGCTTGGCATAGTTCTTGAAAAATAGCAGTATTTCAGATTCAGAAACCTAGTTTAGGGTAAATTACTTTGTAATTTCTTATTGTTACTGTATAAATATCACCAAATACAGATTCAACAGAATTAAAAACAATGCCAATTCAAAAAATTTGACATTCTGACATTTCTAAACAGAGTTTTCCTCAATCCGGTTTTCCTCCAGATGTGTCAATTTCAATTCCCAAAATGCTCTGTAATGACTAGGGAATTCTGGGTGCTGAAATCCATCCATTCAACAAGTACCCAAGCTGAGAAAAAAAAAAAAACAGATTAAAGGACAAAGTACATAGAGAAATGTGTGTTGTCCCCAAATAATTATGGCAGTTTCTGAATGATAAGAAACAACTGTTATTACATTCCTGCGACTTAAAGCCATTATTTTGGTGTCTGTAATGTAAAGGAATGGAGAATAGATCTGGATGTTCTCATGTGTGACATTCTATCCAATATCTGAAAAATCCTGTCAACTTAAATATTCCCACTTCTTTCAATCTTTTCTACACATGATTTAGTTATAAGTTCTCTCATCATCTTGAACATCTTCACTGAATGTGTCTCTATTACACTGAATGCTTTCTAGGTATAGTGCCCAAAACTCAAGATGGGGCCTGAGCAATACAGGATAAAGGACTACAACTAAGTATGATGTAGAGACCATAATTACAACATGTGAGAATTAGAAAGGATTTTGTAGATCATCTAGTCTAGGGCTGTCATACTCCCGGCTCGTGGGCCAGATGCGTCACAAGCTGGTCACACCCAGTTTAGTGAAGGGGAATAAAGTCCTCATACATTATGTGATGCCACCATGATGACATGAGTTTGATCCCCCTGATCTAGTCTGAATTCCTGCCCTATCCAGGAACTCATTAGAGATTATTCTCATTCTCATAGATTATGAGAATGTATTATGTTGGCATAATACAAATGAAAAGGGAGGGAGGGAGGGAGGGAGGAGGGAAGCTTAATTCTGTCCTTTTCCAGTTCAGCTGCATTTTTCCCCAAAACTTCCTTGACTGATCCACCAAAATAATCAAGTAAATCAAAGCATCCTTGTCCTTACTTTATCTTCCTTCAATTGGGTTTTCCAAATGCTATCAGAAAATTTATATTATTCCAATTTCTTGTCCTAATTTGAACATTATATGTCTTTATTACCTCCCATCATAGATGTGGTATCTATGTTTCTAACATGTACTTTGGAAATGACAGAGGTTGTTATGGCCTTGCTACAAAATGAGCCACTCTCCGATTTGCAGGACGCATTTTGAAAGAGGCAAAGCTGACATTCTAGATTCCATCTAAAAGCCCTTTTAATGGTGTAAGTCAATGTAAAGCACTTCATCCAGAGTTACAAAAATAGCCAGGTACAACTAATTGATATTTCTAAGACATCATGAATTTTTTATGACAGAGTTGAAGCATTGTTCCCGACCGACAGCAGCCTATTCAGTTTTTTCCTGCTAAAGTCAGAGTGACACTAAAAGTAACTATAAAGCAAACACCAAATGGCCAACTCTTTTAAAATACATTCACATACAAACACACACACACACACACACACACACACACACACACAAGCAATTCAATCGGAAAGGTTAGAACATAATGGCAAGGCACTTAGAAAATGAGACAACTTTTGTGAATCTTCAAGTACATAGAAAGGAAATAATGAAGCATTATGTTCCTATCCGCCACTGCATTTTATCTTCTCAGGATCAAGGAAAAATAAAACAAGACCCAAAAGGACTGACATATCCAGAGCAAAGGTGGGATTCAATTTTTTTTACTACCGGTTCTATGGGTGTGGCTTGGTGGGCGTGGCTTGGTGGGCATGGCAGGGGAAGGAAAATCCCAATTCCCTCCCCACCCCACTAACCTGCTTTCCAGCTCCATTCTCCTGTGCAGGGCCACCAAAGAAGACCCAGCCGATCAGCTGGGACTCGGGAGGCAGAGAATAGATGAGGGCAGGGGCAGTCAGACGTGGTATTTGCCGGTTCCCCAAACTACTCAAAATTTCCACTACCAATTCTCCAGAACTGGTTAGAACCTGCTGAATACTACATCTGTTCCAGAGGCACTTTTTTGCTGCTTCTCTGACTTCTATTTCTTAAAAGATTCTTTTAATTAAAATAAATAATAAGGTAGAATTTGGCATCCTGCAAAGCAAAGTTTCAGCCTCTGGGAATTAACCTAAAGAAGAAGCAAATCCCTGGGTCCCATAAAGAATCAATAAATATGCTCGGAAAATTATTAAGGGGAGATATCTGTAGTTCAAGGTTTCACTTGTTTGTTCGTTCTATTTTATATTATTGTTTTAGTAGTATGCCTATATTCCTAGAACAGAAGCAAAAGCAGAGATGACCATAATCAATAGATTCAATGTTTCATGAGTGGCATTTGCTATGATGGCAGCCATTTACATGCAATACTGTTTGCACACTTTTAAACTCCTACAAAATTAACCATCCAGAAAGGTATATTGTCTGCAGTCCAGTTCAGTATTTCTTCAAGTATGGTCTGAGGATTCCTGTGATTCCTGTAGGAACCTCAGGGATTAGCAAAATCAAAATTATTTATCAGATATTATGCAAAAATGTAAAACAACACCAGTTTGCTATTTTTTATTATAAAAAGTACACAGTAGTGAGTGTTATGAAAAACATTGTATTTAAGTTAATACCTAGTGATTTAATATTCTTATTTTTACATGATTCAATAAATACATATTCTATGCATACATTGCTTTTAATATAGTAAATATCAATAAATATAACCCATACAACAAAAGAGGCTTCGGAGTTTTAAAATGGGAACAGGTCCTAAAAGCAACAATTTTAAGAAACACTAATTTTGTCAATTGACACAGATAATGATCCTTAAGATTTTAAGCCATGAAGAGCTGATGGACAAATCTTTCTGTTCTCTCTATGCCTTTCTTAAATTGTTAAAACCTTCTTAAGCCTTGCAGGGACATATACTGGGGGAACAGTGATATAGAAAGTTGCTGGAGAGAAGTGCACTACTATTCCTACTACTATTACTATTAATCTTCTCATCACTCCTTATCACCCATCCTCCCAATTGTGACAGTATGACTGTAACTTTGTCGCTTGTATCCTTACGATTTATATTGACTGTTTCCTCGTATGATTTGATTGCTTATTAATAAGCTTATTATACTTATTAATAACTATCATTAAGTGTTGTACCTTATGATTCTTGACTCTTGATGAATATCTTTTCTTTTGTGTACACTGAGAGCATATGCACCAAAGACAAATTTCTTGTGTGTCCAATCACACTTGGCCAATAAAGAATTCTATTCTATTCTATTCCATCAGGTAAATGAAAAAATACCTCAGTTCCAGAGCTGGTATTCAGTAGGTTCAGACCAGTTCTGGAGAACCGGAATTGGAAATTTTGAATAGTTTGGAGAACCAGCAAATACCACCTCTGACCCATCTATTCTCTGCCTCCCGAGTCCCAGCTGATTGGCTGGGTCTTCTTTTGTTGCTCTGCACAGGAGAATAGAGCTGGAAAGCAGATTAGTGGGTTGGGGAGGAAATGGAGATTTTTCAGTACTCTTCTGCCAGGAGAGGGGAGGGAATAGGGATTTTGCAGTAACCTTCTCCTGCCACACCCACCAAGCCATGTCCACCAAGCCATACCCACAGAACCAGTAGGTTTTTTTTTTTTTTTTAATCCTACCACTGTTCAGTTCATGCTGCCTGGTTGAAGACAATGTTAAACATGCCTGTATTTTTACCAAGAAAGCCACATGGGTGGAAAATATAAAATGATTGAAGTTATTGATTGAAGTTATTGATTGATTGGTATATGATTGAAAGTGGGAACTCAACATGCAACTGAAGAAAAACTGAGGATCTCTGAGTACTAATGGAATTTACTATATGGCTAGAATAAAGTCAGTTTAGTGTCTCTCATGCTTCAATCACTTCCTGACAGCCCTCCTGGGCAATACGGAGAGAAACATGACTAGATAAGCTAAAGTTACATTATTGCAATGCTCTATTACAAGGATCTTGCAAATCTGAAGGTACAAATTTCCTGTCACTACTTTTAATCATTTGATCAGGAAAGGGATTCCACTGGTATAACAACTGGTTCAGTGATCGCACAAACACACTCCAAACACACACTCTGCATGCGTGCTCTGCATTTTAAAAAGCTCTAATACTTACCTTCTACTGCAGTCCCTATGAATAAAACAGCTGAGGCACAGCAAATCACTCTGCCACATGAATCAGCTGTGCTCTAAAAAAACAAAAAAAAGCACAGGAAAGAGCAGGGATGGGCAGGTAGGCCCACATACTCGTCGCAGCGAACCAGTTTGCTGCCAGCTGTTCTTTGGAGCATGGGGTTTGCCCAAACCAGTCTGAACTGGTAGAATCCCACCCCTGGTCAATTAGGGTGGGACCATCCTATATTTCTTTCTCTGACCATTTAGTGACTGTGGACTCCTCCCTCTCATCTGATTGCTACCTAGGCAGTATTTCTTTACTTTGTCTCCACACACATTTAATTACACCACACATCTGGATTATTGCAGTTGCTTAAAAGGGGTTCAACTTTGATCATGAGGTCATGCCATTATTTTGAAGCCTGTGATTGCCACTATAAAAACCTCTGCCTAGAGAGGACCTCTTCGGAGGGAAAATGGTTCCTCACCAACCAGTACTTCAATTTTCCAGGCAGGCAGTTCAAGACTGACATTTCCATAATTAAATTTAATTCCAATTTCCCCCCAAAAAATATTTGTATTTGAGCATCCCTTTTAGATAAAAGAACTGATGCATCTGCATATTAAAAAAAAAAATCCTATAAATATTACCATCCAAGAAAAAAGGAGAAGAATTCTGGGGGAATATTGAAAGGCTTCAGCTTTAAGTGGTATAACTAGGAAAATGTTAAAATATGAAAGTGTTTGTTTCGAGAGGGGCTATACATGTCTGACAAGATTTCATCTCTGCTTAATAACTGGAAAAATGCTGCTCTTTTTCTCTTATACGAAGAGAAAGGACCTACAAGAGATTCAATTTATTAAGCATGTCTGGGAAAGAGTTTGGCAGATTTTTGATTTGAAAGGCACACGTGACAATAAGCAAACTTTGGGAATTTTGAACGCAATTTTATGCAAGGCAGGGTATCTGCAATAAGTAATCAAGTATTGACATCCCATTGTAATTTTACTTTGGCACAAATATTGTAATACGCCTGACTTTTCAATCAAGATACAATGTATACACAGGAAATACTACCCAATAAAGAATGCATAGAAGCAAAATGAGAAGGGCATTCAACTCTAAATTGTTGGAGGATACGCCTCATTAAAAAACACGTTGTCAGACATTTATTTTTGCAGATTTGCAGAAAAGCCATTTAATGAATCACATCAATTTTTCCCCCTTTCCAATATGCCCGTACAAGGAAGGGCACTGTGTAAATAAAATATTTCTCATCACTTAAGTTCCTCCTCCTCTTAGTCTCCAATTATCCTTACATTTGAAAGTTACTGACGCTTTTAAAATCTGTATCCAATTTAATTTATAAGAAGGGAGAGGATGGGATCCTCTTGTATAAAGCATATCAACCACAAGACGACTTGGCTTATCATTTACATTAAGTTCCTTCTCATCATTAGGACTAGATTATCAGCCTCTCTGCCTTCTTAGGGCAACATTGCAAGGCTTATTTGCATGAATTATTAACATGGAAATGGTGTTTGGCCAAACGTAGGGCAGTGATAGCAACAGCAATAGCACTTAGACTTATATACTGCTTTACAATGCTTTACAGTCCTCTCTAAGCGGTTTACAAAGTCAGCCTATTGCCCCCAACAATCTGGGTCCTCATTTTATCAACTTTGGAAGGATGGAGGCTGGTTTGAGCCTGATGATATTTGAACTGCCAAATTGCAGGCAGCCAGGAGTCATCAGAAGTAGAGTGCAGTACTGCACCCTAACCACTGTGCCATCATGGCTCATATCAGGCTTTATTTATTTATTTTTATTTTGGATCTAGAGACAACAAGCACACCAGTAAGTACAAGCAGTCCTCGCCTTACAACTTTTCATTTAGTGACCATTCAAAGTTACAATGGCACTGAAAAAAGTGACTTATCACTGTTTTTCATACATATTACCTTTGCAGTACCTCTGTGATCAGGGGTGGAATGCTAGTGGTTCGCCCTGATTTTATAGAACTGGTAGTTCTCAAGAGCAGCAAACACCAAACTGGTTCGCTGCCTGGGTGCTTGGCTGTCCTTTATTTCCTGCTTTTTCAACATCAGCTGCTTTGTGCGGCATAGTTGAGGTTGAAAAAGCAGGAAAGAAGAGGATTTTCAAACTTGTCAGCTATCTGGGTGGCATAGCTGATGTTTTTTGCAATTGTTTTACACACATGCACAGTGCACTCTGCCCAAAATGGTAGTAATGCTGGTTGAATCCCATCCCTGTCTGTGATCACAGGATCAAAATTTGGGCACTTGGGAACTGACATGTATTTATGACAGTTGCATTGTTCCAGGAAGTAGTGCGATTCAAAAAAAAATTACTACTGGTTCTGTGGGCACGGCTTGGTTGTCGTGGCTTGGTGGTCGTGGCCATGTGACTGGGTGGGTGTGGCTTTTTTTGCAACCACCCCTCCCACCCATTTTTCAGGCCTTCTGGGCCTCAGAGAAGCCTCTGGGGGGGCATTTTTGCTCCCTGAAGTCTCCTCTGGGGCTCAGAAAGAAAAAAAAAACAGAGCATAGGAGGGGCATGCAGCACCCCTCCATGCTCCATTTTGGGAGCTTCCTGGCCTCAGAAGAGCCTCTGGGGGGGGGGTGTTTGCTCCCAGAAGGCTCCACTAAGCTCAGGAAGGCCAATAATGGAGGGGGGCTGAGCCATTTTTTGCCTTCCTGAGCCTCAGCAAGGGGAATCCCAGCACAGCTGATCTATTACAGCTGATTGTCGGGAGAGAAAAAAAACAAAGAAATACTTTAGGTGAATGTCAGGCGGGCAGGGGGAAGTGAGCATCAGGCAGGAGGGCAATCGGGTAGGGGCCTGCTCAGTCAGAACTTACTACTGATTCTGCAACCCATGCCAAATCCTTGCTGCTGGTTCGCCCGATCCAGTGCGAGCCGGCTGAACACCACCACTGGTTCCAGGACCATGTGGCAAGAAAGATCATAAAATGTGGCAAAACTGACTTAACAACTGTCTCACTTACCAACAAGAATTTTGGGCTCAATTGTAAGTCGAAGACTAGCATGGTATTTATATCTGATTTGTTTGCAATAATTGTATTCTTATGTGTTTTACTGATTTCCTATTTGCTTCCATGACTTTTCTTTACTTTACATTTAGGTTACTGGACAATGAAAATGCAGAAGCTGAAATTTATCTCCATAAGAATTTTATCCTAAAAGATTGCTTACATACAGTATACATATATAAATTTAAATAGGGGAAAAGTGAAAGGAATGTGGTTTCCCACCATGGTAAAATGTGAATATGCTCAAACTAGGCGGGAAATTCTCCTGCAATCCTGAGGCAGAAGCAAAGAAACAATTGTTTAAGATGACAAAACACACTTTGCAAGATGAAATATAATGGAAATAGCCAGAGCTCAGTTGGGAAGTGAACAGAAGTGAATAAAGATGCATATACCTGGAGGCTTCATGGCACTGGGAAGATGTGGTCTGATGTGGCTGGGCAAATAGATGTTGCAGTCAGACAAGCTGAGAGCCTGAGGATGAGGAAAGTTTGGAAACTGCTGGTTGACCATTTTTTTCCTTTCCTCTCCCCTCCCCTCCTCTCCCTTTTCCTCTTCTCATCCCCTCCTCTTCCCTCTCCTCCCCACTCCCCCCCTTTTCCCTCCCCTCTTTTTCCCACCTCTTCTCTCCCCTCCCCTCTCTTCTTCTCCCCTTTTTTCCCTCATCTCCCCCTCTCCTCCTTTTCCCTCCTCTCCACTCTCTTCTCTCTCCCTTCCCATCCCACTTCATTTTATTATTTCCTTAGCAAGAATTAAACATTGGCATAGTTGCAAAGCATCACTGGATTCCAGAAGATTATTAATTATACTTAAATTAGTTATGCAATTCATATGCTAAACCTCTTTAAAAGCCACCTAGGCTGATGATCATCACTGGATCTTCTGGAAGGTGCTTTGCCACTGATATATATCAGTGTATATATATATGTATGATATATCAGGTTTCCCAAATATTTCCCCAAACCCATTTCTCAGAAAGTCCTTATTTAAATGCTTCTGTTGTGATGAATAATGGGTTCATGAGAAAAATCATTTTCATCCAATTTGGGATAATTTACCCAGGTTTGGGAAGAAATGCCATAGATCAACCGTGGTAAATTTATGATGCATGGACTTCAGTTCACAGAATTCTCTAGTCATATACTAACAGTTGTGTTTTGAAACGTTTTGCCTATATGTTACAGATGTAACCAAATCTCAGTTTTATTACAAGTATGTTCATGGTATTCTTTCCAAGCCACAATCTCTACATTAGAAACTGCCTTGATTTGCATACTGTGGCCCAGGGATGGGCTGCTGGGGGTTTGCGGGGGGTTCAGGAGAACCCCTAGCTAAGATTTTGCACAGTTTGGAGAACCCCCAAATCCCATTCGTGGCTGGCCCTGCCCACCCCTCCCCTCCCCGGAGTCTGCACGTGGCCAGTTTTGGATGCAGGGCACACGCAAAGGCTCAGGAAGGGCAAAAAACAGGCCTCCCAGAAGTTCAGGAAGGCTGGAAATGGGCCTGTTTCTGGTTTCCAGAGAGCCTCCGGAGCCCAGGGAGGCTGTTTTTGCCCTCCTAGTGGCACGAGGAAAGCCTCTGGAGCCTGGGGAGGGCAAAAACACCCCCCTGCCATGGTGCAGGAGGCTGACTAGGCCATACCCACCATGGTCATACCCACCCAGCAACCAGGCAGAAAACCCCTTGCTAAAATTTTTGAAGCCCATCCCTCCTGTGGCCCACTACTTAAGAATGACATAGAGTTGATTAACCCACCCATGATGTCTCTTAATGTAACTTTTTAAATCAAAAAGCATACCGTTTTATTTCAGATTTCTGTTGGAAAAGTCAGTAGACACAAACAAAGGCTAACCAGATCATTCTGAACAACCTTCATTTGGTAGGATCAATAATTGTTTGCAACATCGACTAAAACACTAATCCATACTTATATGCTATAGCAATAAATTTACATCTGTTGTCTCTCTTAATATTTCATCTATTCTGACTTAATAAACAATTATGAATTATGGAATAATGCTTGGGGAAAATATTGATAAGGAACTGATCCATTTAGGGACACTGAAACTGTTAAAATATTTTTCCTGGTATTTCTGGACTCATTTTTATATTATTATATATATTATATTATATAATGTATATGTATTTTATATAATACATATATTAGTACCTTAATAAATTATCTCCTTTTTATGAAATTTCTTAATTTAGGATCTCCATTGTTTAATAAACTAATGATATGTTATTAAACTAAGACTGAACAGATTATAGAAAAATGTGGAGAATCTAAACCCAGATTTCTTAATTTTTTATAACTAATTATATTAACATTATAGTATTTGCTAAATGACCCAATAAAAATAAATGAACCTCAGATAATTGCTCTTTTCCACAATATTCATCTTGTGTTTGAACACTGTATTTTTTAAAGCAGAATAGTAGAATTAATCTTAAATTGGGCATCACCAAGCCCCCCTCATTGACTAACAATCATTCTTCTTGAGCTGTATGTTGTGTTTTGTTTTTTAAATTTTAAATTTTGACTGAATAAATAGTATTTCCTTTTATTTCATTTCTTGAGCTGTGTTTTTGGGGGGTTTTTTGCCCACGGTATAAAGTAATTTTGCTTATTTGTCCATTTCTTCAGATATTTCCTACAATGCATGAAATAGATATCTGTTTAAAGTGTTCATTTCAAATGCAGTTATCTTCCCCAACTTCTCCCCCCTCCTCCTCTTCTCCTTCTCCTCCTTTTCTCTCCTCCTCCTCTCCTCTTCCTCTTCCTTCTCTTCCTCCTCATTTCCATTTACAGTACCTTTACAGAAGAGAGAACTGCAGGGTAAGCAAATAAGCCAAACTTATACTGCCTGCTTTCAAGTAATTCCCTGACCGTTAGCTTTCAATTTTGCTTGCCACTGTTGTAAACATGGATATTAAAGATGAGATTCGGCAAATAGTTCTGGTGCCTTGAATTACACTCAATAGTCTTGTTACCCAGTCATCAACTTTCATCTTCACATAATTCTGGTCATAATACACGTAAATTTATTTCCTATGTATTAAATTGCAGCTGTTTCCTTCATGTATCCCCATGCCAAATGAATAAATCTTCAGTAGATATCAAGTAATATAAAGCAATGAAGATTTTAGAATGTTGACAGTGCCATATATGAATGCAATATAAATTTAAGGCCCTGTCACACTGCCCAACGGATGCAAAACGTTAGTAAAAAGGACACAACGGATGAGAAAAATGTTCCATCCGTTGTTATCCGCTCTCAAAAGGGGCAAAAATTTGCATAACCAGAGCGGATAACACGGAAAGGAACGGACGCGGGGAGGACGCAGAGCGGATGGAATGCGGATGCGGACGGAAGCTTAGCGGATGGAAGCAGATGGGAGCGGATGGCACATCCGCTAGGATTCCGGGGGGCCACAGCAAAGCGGATGCGGAACGGATACAGTGGATGCAGAGCGGATGCACAGCGGAAGCCTAGCGGATGCACAGCGGAAGCCTAACAGATGCCGAGCATTAATTGCACATGCGGGGAGGATGCATTGTGTAAGCCCCACGGATATAAAGGGAAGCAGCTCGGAAGCAGGTCACCATTCAGAGGAAAGACCTGCTGCCGGACACAATGACTGCCTTGCCTGCCCTGCCTGCCTGCCTGCCTGCCTGCAAGCCTTGCTGCAAGCCTTGCTGCCATCCTCCCTGCCAGCCTTGCTGTCTGCCTGCCTGCCATCCTTGCTGCCAGCCTCCCTGCCAGCCTTGCTGCCAGCCTGCCTTCCAGCCTCCCTGCAAGCCAGTCTGCCTGCCAGCCTTCCTGCCAGCCTTTGTGCCTACCTGCCTGCCAGCCTTCCTGCCAGCCTTGCTGTCTGCCTGCCTGCCAGCCTTGCTGCCAGCCTTGGTGCCTGCCTTCCTGCCAGCCTTGGTTCCCGCCAGCCTCCCTGCCAGCCAGCAACCCCACAACCATGGGGAAGAACAGAAAGCCTCAGCCATCTGCTGCCAGCCCTGGCAAGAGGGACAGGGCTACCATCCCGCCCCCTGGCCCCCACTCTGCTTCTGTAGCAAGGGCTCGCTCTTCTTAGGCTGGAGCTTCTGCTGCTTCTGCTTCTGGAGGAGCTGATGATGATGCTTCTGGCGGTGGTGCTTCTGCTAGTGCTAACTCTGCTGATGCTGCACCCCAATGGTGCTTCAGACAAGCACTCCAGCACCAGCCATCTCCACAGCACCTGGACCCTTCACCCCTGAGACTGAGCGACCAAAAGGAGTGCCAGAGACTGGCTGGCTGGCTACCTGTGGACTTTATTTGGACACTTGACTTGGGTCATTTTTCTTTTATAGCTTGTTGTTAATAAAGTCTATCTTTGATTCACACACTTGCCTCATTTCTTTTTTTTAATAGAGTCTTGGTGGAAACTTTTAGAAATGGTTTAAGCCTTTGCATGTTTGTGGGATGGGTAAGGATAGCAGTGGGGTGGGCAGGGACACCTTTGGAATGGGTAATAGCTGTGGGATAGAAAAACCTCCAGTGCAAGCATAGTGGGACTGTATGGTCCACCCTCCCAGGTGCCACACCTATGGCCCTTTATTATCAATAACAATTTAATCATTGATCCACACATGTCAACATAAACACAACTCTTTATTAAATGCCCTGTTTATTGTAGGCCCACCCAACATACATGGCCCAATCTCATCTGTGTGATGAGACAGGCTGAAGGAAGCATCCATTAAACATCTATCATCCTGTCTTGCCACTCCACCACTCCAGCTGGGGAGTTGCACCAGTGTCTCAGGAGGTTGCGCTGCTTCTTCCCTTCACATGAGGCTCTGTTGGGGCCTTGCACATCCACAGTATCTATCAGGTTTCACCCTTGCCTCCATTCCCCAGGCTCCATGTCCCCATTGCCTTGTTGGAGGTCCACGAGCCTGTTCTGCAAGACTGGGTAGCGGGTGCGCATGAAATTGTGCAGGATGCAGCAAGCTTCCACGATCTTCCTCACAGTCTGTGGGCGATGCTGCATGGTGGTGAGAAGTACCTGGAACCTGTTGGCTAGGATGCCAAAGGCGTTCTCCACCACCCGCCTTGCCCTGGACAGCCTGTAGTTGAAGATCCTCTCTTCACAGGTGAGGCATCTGGAGGTGTAGGGCTTCATGAGGTAGGCTCTGAGGGAGAAGGCATCATCACCCACGATGAAGTAGGGCACATCTTGCGTGTCATTGGGCAGGGGGTCTGGATCTGGGAAGCCCATGATGAGGTTGCCTTCCAGCCCCTCCTTGAGGTCACTGGCGTTGTATATCTGGGCATCTGAAGATGAGCCGTTGCCTGAAGCATTGATGTACATGAACTTGTAGTCAGCATCGACCATGGTGAAGAGGATGATGCTGAAGAAGCCCTTGTAGTTGTGATAAATGGACTCTGACTTGGCTGGAGATTTGCAGGCCACATGCTTCCCATCTATGGCTCCAACGGTGTGTGGTAAGTTCCACCTCTGATACCACTGCTCTGCAACTTTCTTCCAGCCTTCTTCAGTGGTGGGGCACTGGAGGAGCTCCTCCATGTATTCTTCGATGATGGTTTGCACTACTTCTCTGACCACAATGCTGATGGTGTTGTGTGGCACCCTCCAGCCAGACTGCATGCTCCTGTAGGTGGTCCCTGAGGCCAGGTGGCGCAGAGTGAGTGCCACCTTGAGCCCAGGTTCCAGGCTGGGCCGGAAGTTGGTGTTTTCCTTGGTCAACCTGGGTGTCAGGCGCTGCACAACTTCATCAAACATGGCTGGAGGCATCCTCATGAAGTTCTGGAATGCACGAGTGTCTTCGTTCCTGAGCTCCACCATCAGCTTGTTGTACAGTCCGTACTCTGCTCTTCTCCCGATCCATCTTTGGACCCAGATGCTTCTTGGCTGCCTCCTTTTCTTCCCGTAGTAGAGTTCAGAGAGCCTGTAGATGGCTTCGCACTGTTGCAGAACGATGGTGGCTGCCAAAAGGACTTTGTTATGATCCATGGTGGACATGACTGGATGCTGTGGAAGAGCAAGATCCAGATGAAGACTGCAGAGGTCTGCACAGCAGGGCTGCTGGTCTGAAAGTGAGATCCAGGTGAGTTGCTCCCCCTTTTTATAGGCAATATAGGTTTTCCCCTATGTGTCTCTTTGCATCCTCTAGGCATCCTCTAGACATCCTTAATATCCGAGATAGGTCCCCTCTGTGGACGTTTTTTCCGTTTTAAATGCTTTCTTTGCGAGCTGCATCCACTTTCATCCGTCCTGCATCTGTTCTGCATCCGTTCTGTATCCGTTCCGCTTCCTCCCTGCATCCGTTTACCACTGGAGTGGATCGAGTTGCGCGAATGCGTAGCGGATGCCTAGCGGATATAGCGGATGCGTAACGGATGCAGAACGGATGCCTAGCGGATACCTAGCGGATGCAGAATGGACGCATTGGATACATTTTCCGCGCAAAATTTTTGAGCAGCTCAAAACCCTCTGAGCGGATGAAACGTCAATAGACGGATGCTGGACGGATAAAGAGGAAGCAAAACATATGCAGTGAGTACAAAACGGAAGCATCGCGTTAACCAACGGATGGTAAGTTTTTTTCTCTGTTTTACATCCTCTTTCCATCCGTTGGTGCAGTGTGACAGGGGCTTTATATGTTATATGTATTAATGACAATAGCAAATTTACATTCACTATATTAAACTTTTATTACCTTAATAACTATATTAATACATTTTATTAATTTTAACTGCTTTAATATTTATCTTTTTATCATTTTTAAGCCACCCAGAGTTGGTCTGTATAGTGGATGGTTGGCATATTTAATACATAAGAATGAATTAATGAATGAATGAATGAATGAATGAATGAATGAATGAATGAATGAATGAATATATGTAACAGAATGCCTCCTTGATAGGATCTGCTATCTGCCAAGATTTTATAAATTCTGTATAGTCTAGGAGTATGTAATATGGGATTATATTTTCAATTCTCCTTGATAGTGAATTGCTCATTTAGGTTTTAGGATCCTGATTTCGTTGCGGGCTGAGCCTATACCAGTTAGCAGATTAACATTCTCCTTTTAAAAGGAGAATGTTAGACTATTGTAACTAGACTATTTTCAATAATTAATTCCAATTAAAATGTTATAAAATATTAGCATCATTTCCTGAATATTTATTATCAGTTGCTTTATTATCTCTTCATATTTCCTCACTAATAGGTTTGTTGAGCTGTTCCCAATGGGAAAGAGAATTAATTATTGGCTTTTAACAACCACCCATGTTCTATTCTAATCAGGATTATACAGTGAATAAACTTTTTGAAAGTGTGACTCAAACTTGTATCCAATTTTGCAATGTTTTCTTTCCCTGTTCCTAATTCTAATATCTGTTATGTTTTCTATTACGTACAGTCCCACAATAATATAGTTGAAATATTACTAACTTTGTAACATCTTTTATTTGTATACTAAAAATATCTAAAAGTATACAGGTAACTATAATGAAATTAGTTTCATTCTATTCTGTTATTCTTTCTTTTTCCTATCCAGACATTTTACAGATTTAGGATCAAAACAATGAAAAAATATCTTTCATATGTACCAAAATATATATCTAAGTTTTTAAGTATTAAAAAAAAAGCATTGTTCAGATAAATATGAAGGCTGGAGAAAATTTTCCATAAGAGAAAAGGCATGAGAGTAATAAGATAAATAGAAACAAGCTAAGTTGTTCTTTTGGACACCAGTTCTGAACTAATTGCATTAAGAAGAAACTTAATGGTCCCTCAACCCCCTAGATGGTCCCTCAACCTCCTTTCAATACTGTGACACTATTATTTAATTGGTTAGGAGGCACTGTACTAGAGAATTCTGGCTATTATAAACTTCTTGGAAAAATGAAACACATCTCTAGCTGAAAACATGGTGGAACCCATTCCATCAGAAAGACGTGGTGTCCAGTATCTTCATATCCTGGTTTCTTACATGGCATTTATAGCTAAATGTTACAGTTAACATCAACATCAATTACAGGGGATAGCTATGAGGTCCTCCTAGTCTAGTCTAGCACTGATTATGTTACCTAGTTTGATAATGAAATGTCTGCAAGAAACAAACCAAGCTCAGAGAATTCCAAGGACGCCACATTTCAACCCTGAGCTACGAAAATTATCTTCAATCGATAGAAGATAAGGTCAGTTATATGGTTAAATCTAGTATAGTAAGATTAAAGGGCTTTTTAAGTACACACAAATAATAATATGCCATGCTCTCTGGAGTTCTCTGACAGATCTAAATACAAAGATTACCAGTTGGCCTACAAAGGGAATGATTTTGGTCATGAAACATTATCTCCACAGCATGTGGTATGCCCATCAGCAGAAAAGTAGTATAAATGAACTGACTAACTTTATTTATTACGTTTGTGTTGCTTACAAAACCATTTAGTTAATGGATGACTATCATTAACAGTCCAGCCACAAAATAAAGAATACAATGATGTGTTTCATAGGTTCATTAAAATAATATTTCAAAGGAATCATTAGAAACAAAAAAGCTAGAGATTCAAGACGCAGCAAGTTATCTGCAAATAAATGAGGCAGAACAAACATGCTTTCAACCAACTTAAGGAAAATGTTTACAAATATATTGTAGCCGTAAACAAGAAGAAGGCAGAAAGCTCATTTGTTTTTCAGAAAAGGGATGGGTTCAGACAACTATGTCATGGTGTGATTAACTTATCACAGGCTTAATCTTTCTCAGACCGACTGAAATACTAAGAAGGCTGTCATGAGGCATGTTTGGCTTTGATGGAAACCCCAGGTAACTAAGTGATCAAAGAATAGTTTTAATCACTGTGAAGTTCTTGAAACTGACCTACACCTTCAATACAAAAAAAAAAAAGCAATTGCAAAACCACTGTCTATATACTGTTCTTTATATTTTCTACATATATTGATGACAGGGAATAAATCATACTGACGTTTGACATATTTAGGGGAAAATATTTAAAACTGCAGATAAATACTATATGGAAAAGATGGGCTATACCCACTCTTTTGCATGCATATATCATAAAGTATTCAATTACTTTGTGCTCATGCTTTAAAAATAAATGAATTTGAAAGCAATAGTCAATAGAAAGAAGAAAGTCCAAAGCCCTGTTTTCTGTCTGGAGACCAAAATCAATACAAACTAGTAATACAGCCTATCGCATTCATTTTCCATGTTCAAGAAAGCAAGACCAGAATGTTTGGCTTGTTTTGGAGAGTCCAATGAATTGTTTTAGAGTATTCCAGGCAAAGTAAGATAAGTTGCCATTTAACCCCTTCGATTTCTCTATTTCCACAAAAGTTGCAACAAAGTTCAGATATTTTGGCACCACCATTGTGGAGCCCACCTTGCAAAACTCTCACAGCCCCTCCAAAATGCAGTTCCCAGTTGCAAAAAAAAGCCATCTACTTTTGCTGCAAATGAATTTTGGAACTTTCCTATGACAGGAACACCATTTGTTCTTTAATGACCGTGTGGATGAAGCTCAAGATAAAGAAAAGCAGCTAAGATGATGAAGGGCCTGGAGTCTAAAACTTTTGAAGAAGGGGTGCAGGAATTAGGAATGGCTAGCTTAGAGAACAGAAGGACTAGGAGTGACAGGAAAGCAATGTTCCAGTATTTTGAAGGGCTGCCACAAAGAAGAGGGGTTTGACTTCTTTTCCAAAACACCAGAAAGCAAGATGAGAAACAGTGGATGGACACTGACCAAGAGAGAAGCAACCTGGAATTAAGAAGAAACTTCCTAACAATGCAAACAATTAACTAAGGGGACAACTCACCTATTGGTGGTTCATCATTGGAGGCATTTAAGAAGAGACTGGATAGCCCATTACTGAAATGTATAGGATTTCCTGCTTGAGCAGGGGGTTGGACTAGAAGACCTCCAAGGTCCCTTCCAGCTCTGTTCTGATTGATATTGGCTGTTAAGAAATCTGACTCAATCCTCTACTATCCCCTCCTGATGTTATATAATAGTACAAATTGATTTAGAATAATCTAAGTTATTTTCCATTTGTGAAAGAAAAAACTCATTTTCGTCAAAGATGAAGCCATCACAGGTTGCTCTTTAGTGTATTATATGATATATATGGATATGGCATGAATTAGGCAGCTTGGTCTTACAAACCGTGGGAATTATGGGACAAATGAATACTGAAAGATATTCAGAAACAATAGTCATCCCATTTTAACAATGATTCAAGCACTGTATAAATTCTGGGATGTTAAAACTTGTAACTTTTATATCAGATACAAACACATTACAATCAGAGAAAGAACTATGCTTTATAAGTTGATTGCCTCATTTTTTAGATATTGCCCACGGTTGCCAAGCAACAGCAACATGCTCATATATCACATTTTTCAAACTTACTTCACTCATAAACAAGGAAATGAATACTTAAGGATATGATCAATCTTCTGATACAATAAATGAATCTTTTTCCCCCAACCAGTAGCCAACAAGAAATATAAATTTTGCCCATAGCAAAATTGAACTGTGTTGTGTCTTCCGCAGAGCAAAAACATGGCCAATTTCTTCCTCAGTATCAGCTTCTATTGCACAGATTAAAGCACGGATATTGATGATAATGATAATGATGATGGTGATGATGATAATGATATATATTCAGTTGTGTCTGACTCTTGGTGATTCTATGGGCCAGGTCTCTCCACATGTTCCAATCTTGAACTATTTCTTTGAGTTTTTCTAGGCACAAATATTAAATGTATGCAATTTTGGTCCCTTTATACATGATATTCTAAGTGTTTGTAATTCAATTTTTTGACTAACCTCATCCAAGAATTTGGGAAAACTGAGTTCTACCTCTTTCATTTACCATCTCAACATTTACCTTTCAGAATTATGACAGAATATGAATATTTCATATTTCGACAGAAATATGAATCTGATCAAAGTATTTTATTTTAAAATTAATTGAATGCCATATCCAAGCATTCTTATTATTTGACCACTGTCTCCTTTTGGAACTGCTGGATGGCAACTGAAAAACACATTGCTTGGTGTGTAAGAACATGTACACATGTAGACTCACATTTTCACAACTCTGAGAATTGGATTAAAAAGCAAACAATATGTTATCTAATCAGATTATTTTTCAGGATTAAAGCCCATGTCACACTGCCCAACGGATGCAAAACGGACACAACGGACGAGCAAAATGTTCCATCCGTTGTTATCCGCTCTCAAAAGGGGCAAAAATTTGCATAACCGGAGTGGATAACACGGACGCGGGGAGGACGCAGGGCGGATGCAAAGCGGATGCGGAATGGAAGCCCAGCGGATGGAAGCGGATGGGAGCAGATGGCGCAACTGCTGGGCTTCCGGGGGACCTCAGCGAAGTGAATGCAGAACAGATACAGCGGATGCAGAACGGACGCCAAACGGATGAAGTGGATGCACAGCGGATGCACAGCGGATGAAGCGGATGCACAGCGGAAGCCTAGTGGATGCACAGCAGAAGCAGAACGGATGCCGAGCGTTAATTGCGCATGCGGGGGGGAAGTATTACGTAAGCCCCCCAGATATAAAGGGAAGCAGCTCGCACGTGGCCAGCATTCCGAGGAAAGACCTGCTGCTGGACACTTCGAGTTCCTTGCCTGCCCTGCCAGCCTGCCTTCCAGCCAGCCTTGGTGTCTGCCTGCCTGCCTGCCTTCCTGCCAGGCTTTCTGCCAGCCTTCCTGCCAGCCTTGTTGCCTGCCAGCCTCCCTGCCAGCCAGCAACCCCACAACCATGGGGAGGAAGCGAAAGCCTCAGCAACCTGCCGCCATCCCCGGCAAGAGGGACAGGGCCAACCTCCCGCCCCCTGCCCCTGACTCTGCTGGTGCTGGGGCTTCTGCTGAAGCTGCTCCAGGCGGTGGTGCTTCTGCTGGTGCTGGGGCTTCTGCTGTTGCTTACTCTGTTGAAGCTGCTCCTGGTCCTGCTCGACCTGCTCGTGCTCCTGGTCTTGCTCATCCTGCTCGTCCTGCTCGTGCTCCTGGTCCTGCTCGTGCTCCTGGTCCTGCTCGTGCTCCTGGACTTGATGGCCCTGCTGGTGCTTACTCTACTGCTGCTGATCCTGGTCCTGCTGTTCCTGCTGCTGCTGCTGCTGCTGCTGCTGATGATGATGATTAAGATCCTGCTGGTGAGGATGATGATGCTGATTATGATCCTGCTGGTGAGGATGATGATGATGATGATGATGATGATGATGATGATGATGATGATCCTGCTGGTGCTGCTGCTGGTGGTGGTGTGGAGGAGCAGCCCCTACTACCTGGGAGCCCCTCTGATGAGGGCCCATCTGGTCCTGCCAAAGGGAGGAAGAGGCATATGCGACAACGGTAGAGGAGGCAATACTCCATTGCGGAGACGAACGAGGATGAGGTGCTGGAGTGGCTGAGAGAGAACGACTATCTGTGGCGGAAGGGACACCGGCTGTACAGGGACACCAAGCGGAAGCAGGCTGCTTGGAGAGAGAGGGCAGAGAGTATGGGTTACACTTCGGAGGTGCTCCTCGGCTGGTGGAAACATATGCACACCTGGGATGGGAAGCTGCACCTGAAGAAATTTGGCCAGGCCACTGTGAAGCTGACAGACAGAGAGACCTACGTCATGGACAGGTGCAGCTTCCTGGAGGGTGAGATCCGCCACCGAGGAGCACCAGCAGCCCCTCTCACTACCCTCTCTCTCAGGCAGCCTGCTGCCACCCAGTCCTCTTCCGGCTGAGAGTCAGTCCCTCTCTCCAGACAGGTTTCTGTGGAGCGTGCCATGGCGGAGAACCCGCAGACAGGTGTGGTAAGCGTGGTGGAGTGCGTAGAGGACTCCCTGGTGCAGTGGGAGAAAGGAGACACCACACTCCTAGCCGCATCCACCACCCCCAGCTCCGCCTCCGCAGAAAGGCAGAGAGCCGGACAGCTGGAGGGGCAGAGCCATAATGTCCTGCTGGAGATCAGGGACACCATCCGCACCAGCATAGATCTCCTCTCTCAGCTGGTCCACACCGACTCCTCATCCTCCAACCGCAAGCCCTTCCTCACCTATGTCAACCAGACCCTCAAGGAAATGGCGGATCCACAGTACCAGCAGGTGAAGGACCGGATCACCAAGCTGCTTCACAACCCTCCAGACCCAGAGGAACCTGCTCCCACCCAGTCCAGGCCTGCTCCTCCACTCCAGGTGATGTCCCTCCCATTCCAAGGCTTCCCACAGGCCCTCACCTACCAGGGCTACGGCTACCAGGAGGTTCAGCAGCACAGGCAGCAGCCCTTTCCAGTCCAGGCACAGAGTCATCAGGCGACACCGTTGCCACCTGTTTCACTGATGCCACCGATGCCACCCACGCCAATGATGCCACCCACCACAGCGATGCCACCCACGTCAAATGATGCCACCGATGACAGCAATGCCACCCACGCCAGTCCTCACCCAGCTGCAGAGCAGACAGCCCCACTACACTACTCCTTCCTCCACCCCACAGCCAAGCCCGGCCTCAGTACATCTGTCATCAGTACTGGGGCTGACACCCCATGGCATGGTGGAAGGACCTCTCAGCATCACAGGGCTGAGCCAGCTGTCTGAGACCTTTCTAAACACACCATCCCCTGTTGTACTCTCGAGGCCAGGCACTCCAGCACCACCCACCACCACAGCACCTGGACCCTTCACCCCTGAGACTGGGCACACCTCCGAGTGACCAAGAAGAGTGCAAGAGACCGGCTAGCTGGCTACCTGTGGACTTTATTTGGACAGTTGACTTGGGTCATTTTTTTTTTTTTACAGCTTGTTGTTCAATAAAGTTTTTCTTTGATTCACACACTTGCTTCATTTCTTTTTTTCAATAAAGTCTTGGTGGAAACTTTTAGAATTGGCTTAAGCCTTTGCATGCTTGTGGGATGGGTTAAGATAGCAGTGGGGTGGGCAGGGATACCTGTGGAATGAGCAGGGATACCTTTGGGATGGCTAATAGCTGTGGGATAGATAAACCTCCAGTGCAAGCATAGTGGGACTGTATGGTCCACCCTCCCTGGTGCCACACCTATGGCCCTTTATTATCAATAACAATGGAATCAATCATCCACACATGTCAACATAAACACAACTCTTTATTAAACACCCTGTTTATTGTAGGCCCACCCAACATACATGGCCCAATCTCATCCGTGTGATGAGACAGGCTGAAGGAAGCATCCATTAAGCATCTACCATCCTGTCTTGCCACTCCACCACTCCAGCTGGGGAGTTGCACCAGTGTTTCAGGAGGTTGCGCTGCTTCTTCCCTTCCCATGAGGCTCTGTTGTGGCCTTGCACATCCTGAGTGTCAATCAGGTTTCGCCCTTGCCTCCATTCCCCAGGCTCCATGTCCCCATTGCCTTGTTGACGGTCCACGAGCCTGTTCTGCAAAACTGGGTAGCGGGTGCGCATGAGATTGTGCAGGATGCAGCAAGCTTCCACGATCCTCCTCACGGTCTCTGGGCAATGCTGCATGGTGGTGAGAAGTACCTGGAACCTGTTGGCCAGGATGCCAAAGGCGTTCTCCACCACCCGCCTTGCCCTGGACAGCCTGTAGTTGAAGATCCTCTCTTCACAGGTGAGGAGTCTGGAAGTGTATGGCTTCGTGAGGTAGGTTCTGAGGGAGAAGGCGTCATCCCCCACGATGAAGTAGGGCACATCTTGCATGTCATTGGGCAGGGGGGTCTGGATCTGGGAAGCCCACAATGAGGTTGCCTTCCAGCCCCTCCTTGAGGTGACTGGCGTTGTATACCTGGGCATCTGAAGATGAGCCGTAGCCTGAAGCATCGATGTACATGAACTTGTAGTTAGCATCGACCATGGTGAAGAGGATGATGCTGAAGAAGCCCTTGCAGTTGAAATTAGTGGACCCCGACTTGGGTGGTGTTTTGCAAGCCACGTGCTTGCCATCGATGGCTCCAACAGGGTGGGGAAAGTTCCACCTCTGATACCACTGCTCTGCAACTTTCTTCCATCCTTCTTCAGTGGAGGGGCACTGGAGGAGCTCCTCCATGTATTCTTTGATGATGGTCTGCACCACCTCTCTGACCACAATGCTGATGGTGTTGTGTGGCACCATCCAGCCGTACTGCATGCTTTTGTAGGTGGTCCCTGAGGCCAGGTGGTGCAGATTGAGTGCCACCTTGAGCCCAGGTTCCAGGCTGGGCCGGAAGTTGGTGTTTTCCTTGATCAACCTGGGTGTCAGGCGCTGCACAACTTCATCAAACATGGCTGGAGGCATCCTCATGAAGTTCTGGAATGCTCGAGTGTCTTCATTCCTGAGCTCCACCATCAGCTTGTTGTACTCTGTCCGTACTCTGCTCTTCTCCCGATCCATTTTCGGACCCAGACGGTTCTTGGCCGCCTCTTTTTCTTCCCATAGTAGAGTTCACAGAGCCTGTAGATGGCTTCGTACTGTTGCAGAAGGATGGTGGCTGCCAAAAGGACGCGTAGCGGATGCGTAGCGGATGCGTAGCGGATGCAGAACGGACGAACTGGATACATTTTCCACGCAAAAGTTTTAGGCAGCCCAAACTTTTGGAGCGGATGAAACATCCATAAACGGATGCGGGACGGATAGAGAAGAAGCAAAACGGAGGCAGTGAGTACAGAATGGATACATCGCATTAACCAAAGGATGGCAAGCTTTTTTGTCCGTTTTACATTCTCTTTGCATTCATTGGTTCAGTGTGACGTGGGCTTAAGAAGCCTAGACCAGTGATGCATCAATTAACCTAAATTCATTTTAAGTCAGGGTGAGCTGCTTTCTTCCTATTATGTAAAATCTGGCAGAGTTGAATTTCTCTTGATCATGCAATGTAGCAAGACCCAGGAGTTAGGCCTTCTACATAGCATCATCTGATCTCTGGAATATCATCTCTCTCTGGAGATGCTATCATGTACCTCCCACCTTACTGTTTTTGAAAGAACATTAAAAATATGCTCCTTTCCCCAGGAATTATATGTAGATCTGTGTGCTTCTATTTATTTTATTTTATTTATTTTATTTTTATTTCTATGGTTTTGGGAGAGAGTTTGCAGTGGTTCACCTTTGGATAATGCCATCATTTAAGATTTTATTTTAATTATCTACTGTTTTTATCTGTTAAAAACTCAGAATCATTGGAATTGGGTGACCTGGACATGTTTTAAATAAATAAATATTTAGATATTCACCTATTCAAATACATTTTCATCAAACTATTTATTTACAAGAAGAATGGGTATTTTTGAATTGGTTTTCTAAACTATGTGGTTAACTTGACTATACTATATAAAATCTCTCTCTTTTCATGCATTTTTCTCTAGCATATTCTGGATGACTTTGGGCCAGTCATTCTCTCAGTCCTCACAGAGTTGTTGTTGTGGGGAAAATTTAGGAGGATGAAGGGATATTAGGTATGTTGGCTACCTTGAGTTACCTATAAAAAATAATAAAGCTGATATGTCTGTGGAGATTCTCAGTCATCCAGGTCATGGCTGTCTGAAAGGTGTTCTTCAAAAGACAACTAGACTTTCCTTGAAAATATTTTCCTCCTCATCCAAGGAAAAAACCAATTAGGGAATATGTGAATTTATCTATATCTATATCTATCTATAATATAAACTTTTACTATGTTTAGTGTGTGGGTGTATGTGTGTGCATGTGTGTGTGGGGGGGGGGGAAAGAGAGAGTTAAGAAAAACAGTGTTTACTATGCATCTCCCCCCCACTTTCTCTCTTTCACACACATATATGGATAGTAAACACCACTTTCCCTAATTCACATATTTTCTTGCCCATATCTTCACAAAGGTATGCTTTTTGTGGAGGTTTTTGAAATGAGACATTTGTGGGGTGAATGCTAGCAGCTAAAGTACATGTCCAGTTTAGCTGCAAGGATTATGGCAGACCATGTTCCTTCTTTTGAGAAGATGTTTGTGATAGATTGTTTGGATATTCCTATTTTGGGAATTCATATGTGAAATATATCAAAGCATATTTTGAGAGCTCATGTACACAAAAACTTCTGTAGATTAAAATGAACTCTCATAGGCATTTGACAGTTTTCAGTTCTTCCTCTCCATCAGCTGGCAGAAAAGAATTAGCAACTTATCCATTCAATAAACTTAAGCACTTTTGCAAGAAAATATTTCCTTCTTAATCTTCTAAAAAGCCAACCTGCATTTTCATGAATAATATTCAGATATAACATCAAGGAATCATAAGTTACTGATTCAGTCAGCCAGCAAATGTTTGGAAAATTCAATCCCAAAGACATTCATTAATAATACTAAGAGTGCTAAATAGAGTACTGCAGTTTGTTTGGCCTTGATTCAGCAACATTGAGCTGGTGTAACACTAGCTCAGCACAGGTAAAAGGTATGAACACCAAACAGAGGGGGGAATGATTGTGTGGCTATGTTGTCTCAATAGTGCGATCACTACATTTGCAAATGCATAATGTACTGTGTATTTCTCAGAGATGCCAGATGTGTTTGTTCAGTGCTAATCCAATAGGTGTTACTGATCATTTACGGCTCAGAGATTTTCACATTTCTTTAACAAATCATATAAATAATTTGTAGAGGCAGAGAAACACGTAAGTATATTCTTTCCTCGTTGCCATTTACAGTGCATACTTAATGCCAGGTATTGAGAAAGCAATAGAAATAAACTCTTTTAAAAACCAATTAAATTAATTCTTGAAAGTAGAAGATACATGAGAAAACATTAAATGCTCTTAGAATCTGTTTTTAAAAACCCAATGAAGAAAATACCTTACACTGAATTTCTCCAGTGATTCTCAATTTCTGGTAAGAGACAATACTGATGATGGCCTCTGATGTGGGTGTTAAAATAAATACAAAATGATTTTTAAAAAAGGTCCCTTGTCATTTGTCTGTAATGTAGCTTACAACCATAGTATTTTCTACAGGATTCATATCTATCTACTAACCAGACACAATCTGCCTTAACTTTTTCAACATTAGCCAAAGGTACTGCCACTTGCATGGATATAAGTGTGAAATCTGGAAAAACCATAAAACTGCAACAGATTTTAGCATTCTCATTTAAAAAAAAAAAAAACCCTCGCTACAATATTCTGCAGGCCAGCATTGCAGCTAGCAGTACATATTGCATAAATGAACATAAATAAATAAATAAATGCTCCAAGATTTTGGACAGGGCAGGCTATTTTTGGACTGTGGAAGTCCCATGGACTCTCTCTAGAAAGAAGGAACATAAATTATATGAGTCACACAATATAAATCCAGTTTCTAAATTTTGACTTAGATGTAATGGTCTGCATAAAGGAAATAATTGGAAAGTGCTAAATTAGACAATTTGTCGATTTCACCAGGTATTGCTAATGGCTAGCAACCCCTGAGAGAAATCCAGATTTTACAAACATTGGATAATGTTTGTATATGTTTTGAAGGACACCATATAAATCTTTGAAGTTAAATATTTAATAAACTGAAATGAAGTGTTAATTTAAGTTGTAGAAGAAGGAGTGCAGAACCTAGAGATGGAGTTAAAATAAGGATCATCCCAGAATCCCTGTGTAGCCACAAGCTGTGTAAGTCCAACCCTCATTGAATTCCACCGACTCTTATCTAACTCCAAGCAATTGCTTTTACTTGAAAAAGTTCCTATGTATAAGGCTTTTTAAACAATAAATCAGTTTAATGGGGCCTTCTCACCTGTTCTTTTGTGCTTGACATAAGCCATATTTACAAACAGTTCTACAGCAAATACATTTTTAACCAGTGTCCTAAGAGTTTTAACTTTCAAGCAAATAATTTGCAGCCGTCTAGAAATGTTGATCAAAGCTGCCATTGTTCTTTTTTTTAAATAAAAATTTTCTTGATTTTCAATAAACAAATATACACAAACAAAACACAAAACATAAAAACATAAAACTTCTTTTTGGAAAGCAGCTTAGTCCCGGGTTACATCTTTTTGTACAGACATAAATTCGAATTCATGCTCACTTTTTATCCCATTTCATATCTTATTTACCATTCTACATTTTCTATATAGCTTCTCCCCTCTTTTCACTCTCTTAATTCTATTTTATTTATTTCATCTCAATTTAAATCATTATGCATATATCTTTTGTCTGTTATATTTCAACTTTCTCTTATCTTTTCTCATTAACACAAAATTTCTCCTGTAATCACTAATTGAAATATGACGGCTTTAAATATTTCACCTAAATTTAACACTTAAAATAATATATACTTTTCATTCTGATTCTGCTTAGTACATGCTAAAGCTACTTCCTATATTATAAAATAAAAAAGAGTAATAAGTTTATAATATGATTAAAACAATAATCCATAACAAATTAAGCTCTATTATTAAATCCAGTTTTCTTACATTATTTCAAATATAAATACCACAATGCAATTTTATGTACTTTTGCAGAATCTCTTTTTTAATCATATTTTTACCCACTATCTCTGAATAAATCTTGTTTCTTTACATCTTGTTTTAAACCTTTGTAACTTCTCTTCCCTTTTTCCCTTCCTTTCTTCTCCAATCCTGCCTTTTTACCCCTTTGTCTCTTAATCTCCACCTTCTTAATCTCCACCTGTATTCCCCTTTTCTGTCGCTTTCTGACATTGTATTGATTTTTCACCTTATTTTTCCCTTTTTTGGTTGGTTTTTTTAAGTCTTAAATTCTCCATTCTCTTTCCCCTCTTTCCCTTTTCTTCCCCAGCTAAAGTTGTTTGTTCATTAAAGATGGCTTCTTCTTCATCCCAGTCTTCTTGTTCTTGTAGTTTCTGGTAGGTAGAAATCGCCATTTCTAAAAAATGGAAAATAGATCCAGAAGAGCTATTGTTCCTCTTCTTTTAGCTTTTTAAATTCAATTTTCAGTTCATCAACAGTAGTCCCAAATGTTTTTAGTCTTTCAAATAATGATTTCCAAAAGTCCCAAAGTCACCAAGCAATCCAAATACACACAGACTGTTTCATTTAATACTTTCTTCTTTTTATACTTTCTCTTCCTGAGGTTATAGTTCAGTAATAAAGCTCCAATTAAAATATATATTTTAGAAGTCTTGTTAGTTTAGCTCTGATCTTATAAATTCCAAGCAGCCTCTTCCAACAAAATCTTAACATTTATTCTTTTCCTCTCCCTTCCCACTTATAGTAAAAAAGAGTTGTTGTTTTTTTCCAATGCTCAGAAATCTTTATTGTCCCCTTGGCTTTAATTTTCCAATTTAATTACCTGCTGATGCCAAAATGGGTTTTTCCGATTTCTCCATTCATTTGTTATCACCGTAAGGAAGGAGAGTGAGAAAAAACAAACTTTCCCTTTTTACTTTCATTCGCTGCTTTTTCCATCTTCATTGGGAACAATGTATCTTTAATGAAACTTAAATTCCAGGGTGTTTAAATGTTACTTGTTATCCCGGTTAGCCAAAAACTTTCACTTTCTCAGCTTCCTCCTGCACATTCTTATCCGGATGAAAGCTTCTTTGTGGCGGCCATTGCTGACTGCCGCTCCACCGCTTTCGGAAAAGGGAGTTAAGCCAGCTGAGGAGTGGGGTTGCGATTCCCCCGGACCCCTGCTGGATCTCCCCTATCTTCAGTTTCCTCTACAAGGTAACTATAGACCCCAAATCCAGCTGGATCGGGGGCACTCCAGCGGCGAGCGCAGCAGAAACCATGCACAATTGTGGATTCCTGCCGCCGCCGAAGCCTTGCAAACCGGAAGTCAAAGCTGCCATAGTTCTTGAACATTAGGCCACATATTATGGAGATTGTAGGCCAAAACCTGCTTACCTCTGATCTAGACATCCAAAATAAAAGGTCCAACCTTGCAGAAAATAATACTAATTAATCACACTAATACAATTTTAATAAGGCACCCACGATGAAAATAAGTCCCAGTTGCAAATTTGGGATAGCTACTAGAGTTGGAGAGTTGAAGTCTATTGATTTCAGATCAGAGCAGGCTGAAAATATGATGTTTGATATTCTAAGAAAAATGTTGGTGAAAAATGTCTCAGTTACATTTGTTGAATCTTAATGACTCATATTAAGAGTGTCAAAACCTCAACGGAAGTCATGAGCTTGAACTAATGCAAGAGAAAGAGCCATCAACGCTAGGGAACACTGTAAGTCTTTACGTTATAGGTACTCAAGTGATTAAAAACAAGCAGAGAACTCAGAGTCTATATTTAAAATGGCTATTCTACTTTGTGTTCAGAATGTATGAATTAATATTTCTCCTTTTACTAAAATGTAGGAAAAGTTTCCTTTACATGGACCTTGAATCCTAGTGACCTCATAGACACAGCCCATGAATTTATTGTTTCTTTAAAACAATACTAGTGTGAAAATAGTTTATTAATGTTGACTTTGTTCTCTTTTATTTTCCCAGACTAGCCTACCAGGCCTTGTACCTTAATGTTACAAAACCATGGATTATAGGACCAATACTGTTGATTGTTTGTTAAGTCTTGATAGCTTTGGTACTAAAAGGTTTTTAAGTTTTAACACTTAGGTGTTAGAAGCTTGCTGAAGAGACTACAAAGATAAATCTAATTATGAGAGGGGGGAGGAAGAAGTGGGAAAGAAACATGGCAAGCAATTTTTTTAAAAAAGTATAAATAATATTTCTTTGACTTAAAGTGACATTAAGTGGCAACCTATAGCCCCTTCACACCTTTTTTTTTTTTTTTCTGATGTACACCTCAGATTTTTTTTAAAGTTAAGCAGACACCTAAAATGTGAATGTGACAAGCAGATGTTTGAAATCATACCCATCAAAGAATTATACCTATCTGAATGTTCAACTGGTTTTAGTTCCCCAGTTGAACTAAGTGGTAAATTTGAGTTTCCTGCTTATGTAAGGATGTGAGAAGTGACTCCCCTCCCCCCCACCCAATTCATGATAGAAACAAAAAGACATCCCTCTTTGTCACTCCAAGTGAAAGAAGCTGTGCAGAAATTGAGTGCAGATGGCCCGAAAACAGGAACACAACTGCATCTTTGAATTTGAAGGCAGAAAATGCACTCTTCCAATGGATCATTTGCTTTTGGTATGGAAACTTCTGATCAAAAGCTTTATGTGCTATCTTTTTTCAAAAAAAAAAAATAAGAGGCTTTCTCCTGGATCAGACCAGCTCAGGTATTTACTTTAGTTCTGCTCTCCTAGCTTATTTAATAATGAATGCTGAATATATTCTTGAAATTAGGGATGTTTAGCTTAGTTTTGAGAAATGTATTTGTTTGATTTATTTAGGTTAGAAAATTTATATTGCTGCCTACTCGCACATGGCAACTCAAGGTGGCTTACACAGATATAAAAACACCATATGAAAGAAATAAAAAGAATAAAAAGAAAAAATAATAAAAACCCTCCCACCCCACCCCAGCGACAACACACATCCATCCAAGCCATTTAATGGGTTCCATCCTGTCTTATTTCTGGGGTTCCCCAGGCCCGCTGGCAGAACCATGTCTTCAGCGCCTTCTGTGATCTTTGTGTAGGGGTGACTGCGAAGACTACGATGCACTATATGTGTGTGGCTGTTTTCAATACAATGGCCTCATTTATGTATAGAAACAAATTAAATGAAGCTCATGTATTTCCAACTCATGTAGTGTAAACATCAGGATGCAGCAGTGCTATATTGTAAGAGCTGCATTCCATGTTTTTTTTTTTTTAAT
This sequence comes from Laticauda colubrina, assembly GCA_015471245.1. Taxonomy (NCBI): domain Eukaryota; kingdom Metazoa; phylum Chordata; class Lepidosauria; order Squamata; family Elapidae; genus Laticauda; species Laticauda colubrina. The sequence goes on from BLBF01000003.1 coordinate 6,042,939, forward strand.
TTAGAGATTCCTAAACAGCACAAGATTTGAGTAATGATTCAGCAAAATGGAGGAGCAGGAAGATGTTGTGGTCATTAAGTAGTTATTTACTTTAGTCATACTGCAAGTTCCTCCTGCTGGCTGCCGGTTGCCTTCAATTTGGCAGTCCCAATTTCACCAGCCTCAAAGTTGAGTTAGCCTTTCCTCCTTCTGAGGTGGATAAAATGAGGACCCAGATCGTTGGGGGCAATATGATGACTCTGTAAACCACTTAGAGAGGGCTGTAAAAACTGTATAAGTCTAACTGCTTTTGCTATTTAGGACTGCTTCCTACACTTTCTTGGTTAATTAGAAAAAGAGGGATACTATCTCAACAGGAGGAGGAGGGAATTTTAGCTGTACAATGGTTAAAATAATAAAGAAGGAATAAAATGAATAAGTCTATCTATCATCGATTTAACATCTATAATATTTTACTGTCTAGATCTAGAAGTTCAACATATTTTAGAAAAACCTTTTCTCAAGGGCACTATGCTTAGTAAATAAACATTTTGATTAGAAGTCAGTAGTTGTTAACAAAGTCCTATGCATTTTGGTGTATAATCACGCTGGCTACATGACCAGAAATGTATTTGGACGATACTGGTTCTCTTGGCTAAGAAATGGAGATGAGCATCACCTTCTTAGTGTCCTAGGACTGTGATGGCGAACCTATGGCTGCAGGTAAACTTATCTCATTGTGCATGCACACACCTCACAGCTGATTTTTGGCTGGTTTGAGGCCTTTTTGGCCTCTCAGAGGCTTGAAAAAAAGCCTCTGCAGGCTTTGCAGGATGAATAGGCCCATTTTGTCACTTCCTGTAATACCAGAAGTGACAAAATGGACCTATTACCTGTCCTGCAAAGCCTGCAGAGGCTTTTTTCAAGCCTCTGAGAGGCCAAAAAAGGCCTCAAACCAGGCAAAAAGGGGTGAGGCGCAGTGCAGGTAAGGGGCAGCATGGTGGGATTGTGTGTGCATCCTCAGGGGGTGTGGGGGGGGCATGCATTGCCTTCTGGGTGTTGGCACACACAATTTTTGGCACAAGAGCCCCAAAAGGTTAGCCACTACTGTCCTCGGACATGAATGGACAAGGGAAAGCTGTAAAGTGGTTCTTGGAGTAATTATATTGATCTTAAAGTAGTCTGTGAAGACATCCCATTGCAATGGTTTCCTAGTTCAACTCTAAACAAAGTAAGGATAGAAAGGCACAATTAGAAAAGTCTCCATCCAAATGTTGATGTTTTTCTAATCCTTGTAGCCAAGGGTTTAGGAGTGACATGAGTTCACAGCTGAGATTGGAAACACTACTATGGTAATGCATCTGAAAAAGAGGTTTAATAGCCTGGCTCAGACATACATAAGTCATAAGGAGATTCATGATGTAAATATGAGTGGAATGTATGAACCCAATTTTAGTTTAGTTTACTTTATTGTCATTGCACCTCGTACAATGAAATCAAACATCATCTTCAGTGCACATCATGACCATGAAAATAAACACAAACACACATCCTTCACACCCCACACATTGAACTGAAGACCAATTTTTGTAGTTTGGAGTCAGAAAAGCTACAGCATGGGAAATGATAAAGGCAATGCAATCCAGATCCAAACATCCATTCCTCTCTCGATACAAATTGTCCAATGAAATACAGTGTCAGGATTGAACTGAATGTTATCTAAAAAAATAATTTATGCAGAAGGAGAACAGAAAGAGGAATCATGTAGTTACCAAGCATGACTAATATCTATGGCTGTAAAACAGAACCAATAAGCACCTGCAAAAGTGAGTACAGTCACTTGCTCTTTCTTTTTAAAAAGCTTTCCCACAGTTTTTTTTTCCTCTTCTGTTACCATCCCTGTTCTGTATAAAATGGTATACTCCAAATGTCTCAAATGTGATTGGCCAGAAGGGCCTGCATGGGATTGGTTCACTAGGAACCAATCCAGGAGAACCGCCAAAAGGCGGCAAAATCAAGTAACTGCCATTGGCTACAAGCTGGCAGGCAAGCCATATATGAAGGCTGACGCGGCTTGAGCCAAATGGTTCCGTTTGTTGTAAATAGCTAAATAAATACATTTACTGTTGGAACCCAGTCTACCTCATGTTTTTCCGGATGGAACACTGGTGACGAGGGTGGGATCGTTCTAAAATGTGAGACTGTGCACGCGGCGAATTGAAATCCAGGCTAGAAGCGATGGCCAGAAATAATGCATCGCCCGCACACTTCAATCCCAATGAAGAGGATTGGGAAGCCTATGCAGACCGTTTTCAAATGTATTTAGAAAGTAACGAGATGGAGGAGATCTCAGACCAGCGTAAGAGGGCTGTCTTCCTAACGCATTGTGGACCAACTGTGTTCAAGATGGCCAAAACATTTGCGAAGCCCAGAGACGTAAAACAAATGACCTGGTCTGAACTCCAGTGGATGCTAAAGGCCCACTACACACCAGTAGTGTCAAATCTCATCAAACGGCATGAGTTATACCAAAGGGACCAAACAGAAGGCAAGATCATTGCTGACTTTGTGGCAGCCCTCCGACAACTGGGGGGAGCGTGCGAGTTCCTGAACTTAGATGAAGCCATGCGAGATCGAGTGGTCCTAGGCCTAAAAGACTCTAATTTACAAAGCAAATTGCTAAATAAACCCAATATAACAGTGGCTGAAGCAATTGCAGAAGCCACAGCTGCAGAAGCCGCGAAAAAGTCAGCGGCCACTATGAAGCAAATGAATGCGAATAACGACAAAACGATCCTAGCCAGAGGAAAGAAGCAAGTTCCCGCCACCATACATCACGAAGATTTTGATGAAACATCAGAATCAGAAGATGATGACGATGAGGTCCACCGCCTATACGCCAACAAAAAAAGGTGCGAAAAAAGAAACTGGCGGGAATGCGCCAGCTGTGGAGGAAACCACCCTCGAGCCAATTGCAGATTCCTTGATGCCATCTGCCGAGCTTGCAAGAAAAGGGGACACATTGAGAAAGTCTGTAGGAATTGCAAAAATAAAACAGCCCTAACAGACGCAGTAACTCTCCACCACAAGCTGAATCGAAGCAAGCTGAGAGAAAGTGGGAGCGCAACAAATGAGTCAGTAACCGAGAAAAGACCCATCAAACTGTCACTATAGGAAGCGCTCAGATGGAAAGCGGGAGAAAAGTCAAAATCACCGTAAAAACTGAAGGAAGCCCCTGTGAGATGGAAGTTGATTCAGGATCATTCCTGTCAATGGTGTCTTGGGACACAATCAGACGACTGGAACCAAATATCAAATTAAAAGAACTCCAGAAACAAAAATTAATTCTAAAGGACTACCAAGGGAATCAAATCCCTGTGGTAGGTCTAGGACATTTCCGAGTCACCTACAAGCAGCACATCGAAGTCCTGCCTCTAACAATAGTCGAGACCGACCCAGCCTCCTGGGCATCGAATGGTTCACACCATTGGGCATTGGAATGACTGGGGTGAGCCGAGTAGCCGCAACAAACTGGGAAGAAAGCCTGATTCACAAGTTCCAGGATGTTTTCGATGGCACCCTAGGCAGGTACAGGGGGACCCCAATTTCCTTTAGTTTAGACCCCCAGGTGGCCCCTAGAAGATTAAAGGCCAGACTAGTTCCCTTTGCATTAAAAGCAAAAATAGAGGAACAATTGAACAAACTTAGTGACCAAGGGGTCTTAGAACCTATTGACCATGCTAGGTGGGAGATGCCAATAGTAACACCGGTTAAACCTGACGGGTCGGTACGCATCTGTGGAGACTACAAGGCTACCCTGAACCATGCGCTACAACAAAGCGCATACTCTGTGCCAGTCATACAACATTTGTTACACTCACTCGAGGGAGGAAATTTTTTTGCCAAACTTGATTTAGCACAAGCATACCAACAGCTTCCAGTAGACCCTTTAACGGCCGAGGCACAGACAATAGTAACTCACAGAGGGGCATTCAAGTGTAACAGACTTCAATTTGGAGTAAGCGTTGCCCCAGGCGTTTTCCAAAGCCTCATGGAATGCCTATTAAATGGAATAAAAGGGGTCGTACCATATTTTGACGACGTCCTAATTTCGGCTAAAGATATGACCCAACTAGAAAAAAGACTAAGAGAAGTGCTAACAATATTTAGAGAATCCGGCCTGAAAGTTAAAAAGGAAAAATGCTGTTTAATGTCTGATCGCGTCGAATTTCTGGGCTACTTAATTGACGGAGAGGGTATACACCCTACAGAAAAAAAAGGTCAAGGCTATTAGAGACGCACCACAACCAAAAAACAAAACGGAATTGCAGGCATTTTTGGGTCTAATAAATTTCTATAACGTATTCCTCCCCCACAAAGCAACGATAGCAGAACCATTACACCGTTTGCTGGATAAGAAAACTAATTGGACTTGGGGTCATAGAGAACAAAAGGCATTCCAGAGAATAAAAAAATTATTAACCTCAGACACCGTTCTTATCCAGTTTAGTATCACACTTCCATTGACGGTCACCTGCGACGCCTCACCGTTTGGAGTTGGTGCCATCCTGAGCCACCAATTGCCAGATGGGAGAGAGGCACCTGTTGCCTATTACTCAAAGACTCTTTTTAAAGCAGAACGTAACTATAGTCAACTAGACAGAGAAGTCCTGGCAATTATCGCCGGAGTGAAACGTTTTCACGAGTACCTCTATGGAAGAACATTTTCCATTGTAACTGACCATAAACCGTTACTAGGAATTCTGGCGGGAAACAAACCTACACCAAACATATTGTCCCTGCAGATGACTAGATGGTCAGAATTCCTAGCAGCATACTCTTACACATTGACACACCGACCCGGGAAACAAATCTCCCATGCAGACGCATTAAGTCGAACACCGCTGCCAATGACAGAGGAAGACCCAGTGCCAACAATGACCACCCTGCAAATAGAAACATGCCCCGAACTGCCAATATCTGCAAACGATGTCGCCAGAGCCACCGCCAAGGACCCAGTGACTGCCCGCATTTTAAACTGGGTAGGTAAAGGCTGGCCGGAAAACCAAAAAACTGAAAACTTTAAACCCTTCTGGACCAGACAGACTGAACTTTCAATTGAAAAAGGCTGTTTATTGTGGGCTGATCGTGTGGTAATTCCTGCTAGACTACAAACTAGAGTGTTGGGCATGCTTCACGAGGGCCTCCCTGGTATTGTAAAAATGAAAAGCCTAGCTAGGAGCTATGTCTGGTGGCCTGGTTTAGATAAGGATATTGAATACTGGGTTGCTACCTGCACTAAATGCCAGAAAACCAGACGTACCCCACCACAAGCACCCATAAGGGACTGGGAGACCTCACGAGGCCCCTGGTCTCAGATCCATACTTTGCGGGTCCAACTAGGGAGCATACCTTTTTGATTGTCGTAGATGCATACTCAAATTGGTTGGAAGTTGTAGTAATGTCATCTACGACAACCGATGCGGTCATTAAACAACTCAACAAACTATTCGCAACCCATGGATTGCCGGACATCCTAGTGTCCGACAACGGGCCTCAATTAACCGCCATACAATTTGAGCAGTACCTCGCCTCCCTAGGTATACACCATGCACTAACCGCGCCGGCCCACCCAGCAGCAAATGGTAGGGCCGAGAGAATGGTCAGGTTTACTAAAGAGGGTTTAGAAAAAATGGACCTCAGGGATGTCCAGGATAAAATTAACCGTCTACTCACCTTCCAACATATCACCCCTAGCACTGTAACTAACAAAAGCCCAGCAGAATTGTTAATGGGGAGAAAACTTAGGTCACATTTAGATAGGTTACATCCAAATTATACTTTGGAAAGACCCCCTGATTCCTCCAGCTGTTTCCGCATGTTTCAAATTGGCGACCTAGTCTACGCAAAAAATTTCACCGGGGACCTTCTATGGCTTCCAGCCACAATCACACAAATAACAGGCCTCCGGTCCTATCGCCTAACCGTGGGCAGGGAATGGAAGCAGCACATAGACCAGCTTTGTTCCCGAAATATTGAACGAAACACAAATACACAACCCCAAATAATAAAAATCGGCGAAAACAAAACCAAAGGGGGGGGGAATACAAGAAAATAATAATAAAGAACTTTTTAAATTAAATCCAGAACATCTGACCAATCAAAAAGAGGAAAAAGAAAACTTACGGTTAGATGAGACTTGCAGGAAAAATCCAGACAAAGAAAAACCCATCCTGGAAGGGGCCAGCCAAGCCAACTCTACCTGCCTGGGAAAGCCAGGAGGGAGCGGCAAAACCACCCGCCTGAGCAACTCAAGCGGTAGTAAAATGGCTGACTCACCCTTCCTGGCGGTTCCATGGAGAAGAGCTGGAGAGACAGCAACCCCATCCGAACCGGTTGAAATCTCCAGCGAAAATGAACTGCGCAAGTCCAGTGGAGTCAAAAGAAGCCCCACCTACCTGCATGACTACGTCACCCACGTAGGACTAAACTAAGGGGGGAGGGGTGTTCTGTATAAAATGGTATACACCAAATGTCTCAAATGTGATTGGCCAGAAGGGCCTGCATGGGATTGGTTCACTAGGAACCAATCCAGGAGAACCACCGAAAGGCGGCAAAATCAAGTAACTGCCATTGGCTACAAGCCGACAGGCAAGCCGTATATAAAGGCTGCCGCGGCTTGAGCCAAACGGTTCCATTTGTTGTAAATAGCTAAATAAATACATTTACTGTTGGAACCAGGTCTACCTCGCGTTTTTCCGACGGAACAATCCCCTCTCTCTTTCTCCTCTCTCTCCATTCCCTGCTTATTTCTCCTTTCCTTAAACAAGTTCCCAATACTCGTCATCTGTGACCAAATCACTTTTTGAAAACATTTAGAATGGCATTTGCACCATGTCACAGATTATGCATTATTCCCCCATGTTAGAAAGCTCAATTTTATGTAAAATTGTTCCTACCCTCTTGGAGTTCCATATCTCCAGCCAAGTAGTAAATCACTGGACTTTTCAGTCAGCTTCAATTTAGAGAAGCCTGCAGCTTCTCTGATTTACAGCCAGGAATCACACATATAATATGGAACATCACACATATACTGTGGAACATGGCAGCTCATCTTCTGAAGTGACTGGGTTATGTATGTCCTCAGCTAGATAGGTTGCCTTATGGTAGCCTTCAGGCAAGTACGAGTCACAGAGAAAGTTTTCATGAAGCGTAAATGTCACAATTCCTTCTAATCTATCACTGTTGAAGGCAGGGTTGATGAACTGAAATTAGCAGTCTCATGAAGATTGGAGTCCGGTGTTGAGGCAGATCCCACAAAGGGTAAAATAGGTTTCCAATCTTCCTATGATCCTTCTTGGCCCCTTTCAAGTTAACTTACTAGTCAAAATCTTCCTTACATAGTGAGATCAGACACAGCATTAAAAATGGAACATGCATAATGCAGAACAAATTGGAAATATTCCCTCTATTTATCCCTCTGTGTTTGTATTGATGCAGTCTAACAGTGTCTTTTTCTTGGTAATATTACCAAGGGAGAATTCTCTGTTTTATACAGTTATGCAGCCAACATCTGAATTATTTTAAAATGTAATGAATTAAAAATATTTCTCAATTTAGCCTATAACTCTGGACTTTCTCTCTGGTCTTTATCTAAATAAAAACCAGGAATGCTCTGCTTAACTTTTTAGGCCAAAAAAGTTGGCTAGGTATAGTAAAGATCTGTACTTTAACCTATATGAGCTTTGATGATACAGTGGTTAGAATGCTGACTGCTGGCTGCCTGCAATTTGGCAGTTTGAATCTCACCAGGCTCAAGATTGACTCGGCCTTCTGTCCTTCCAAAGTCAGTAAAATGAGGACTCAGATTGTTGGGGGCAATAGGCTGAGTACAAACTGTTTAAAGAGGGCTGTAAAACACCATGAAATGATATCTAAGTCTAAGTGTTATTGCTATATACAAAAGCAGATTTATTTTTCTTTTAACCAAGAATAGAAAAAATGTTCCATCACACAAAATTCTAACAAAATATACCATTCTTCATGTTCCAGAAGAGAGCTTTCTAAATATTATGGTGATATTCTGACCTCAAAATAGGTCCATTCCAAAACTAGACAATTTTCAACTCTTTTTGAATCACTCTATTATGGAATTCTTTGCACATTCCTACAATGAACAAAAGTACAATTCCTATAATGAACAAAAGTACAATGAACAAAAGTACAAAATGTACAAGCTTTTGATTGACCTAAGAAGAAAATGCATCTGTTGGTGCAATAGTCTGCCCCAGAGCATGTGTCAGTAGTTCTGGAGAAGACACTAAAACAAATTCATGTGAGATGAAATTCCTAGAAAGCATCTGGCTCTTTTAGCTAGCATCAGTCCAGCTTAATGTTTCCTACTAACTTTAAAGGAAGCCATTAGCATTGCTGGTGTCACTGACTTTTTCATCCTAGATATCAAAGATAGGACCTTTGGCTGGAATTCAAGATAATTTTAATATATAATGATAATACTTGCCAGCTTCCACTTGGATTCACACTAATCCACATCTACTCTGTCTGCTACTGTAGACAGTCTATGGGGATTTTGATCAGAATATTAAAACATGATTTATAAAGTGCTGACTTATCTCACCAATATCTCTGAAGAAGCTCAACTCAAATTCTTGACTCTGCACATTAGGATCAAGTGAGATATGGGCCAGCCTCTCAGTGAGGAATAAATTATGCAAAACTGTTCTTTTAAAAACTCAGTCAGATCCAATGCTTCTCACTGTTCCACTACTACCTTTCTTTTATTTTAGCCATTTGTAGATTTTTTGTGTTACACTTACTGCTTTAGGAACTATTACAACCCTCCTATCCTTCATAAAAAATATTGAGCTCGATTTAATACAGATGAAAGTTCATCATTCAGCTCTTAGAGCCAAAGTTTAGCAGATATTAGGAATGGTTCTTCGGGAGAAGGCGGAGCTTCGTCTCGGTGCTACAGCAGAGATCTCGGGGCTCTGAGATCTCAGCTGATATTTTCACCCCTGGTCTGTCCTAACGGACCTAAACCGTCCCGTAGAGACGGGGATTGTGAAGGGCACAGTCCCAGGATCCCAGAGATATTGCAAATCTCTGGTTTGATCCGGGAGAAGCCCTTTTGCTGGCGGTGGAAAGGCAGCCTCCAAAGCTGCTGAAGTCGGGACAGCTCCGAAAAGAAAGTGGCTGGAGCGAGGGTGTGTCGGCTGGGTGAGAAACTTCTTTTGTATTGCAAATTGGCTGAGACCTGAAAGGATATCCTGAACAAAGAAGAAACCTGTGGCTTTATTTTTGTCTGACTGGAATCTGATTGAGCGGCGTTTTTTAAGTGATGTCAAATTGAGGCTTGGATTCTTTCCTTACTATTTTTTTTTCTCTTTTCTGAGGACTTTAATGTGACTTTGTAGGTAACCAGATTGAATTTTTTCTTATATATATTTTTATGCTTCTTTTGATTTTTTAATTTTCTTTAGGATAGAGGCCCCCTTTGTTT
>BLBF01000003.1:6062440-6079466 GCA_015471245.1 Laticauda colubrina
ATGATATTTATTTAGAAAGGATTGTGTAAAATGTTTAAGACTTAAATGAATATTAATTTTAATGATATAATTTCAATTGCTATGGATTGTTGTTTTAATTATATTATATATCAAAAAAAAAAACTTTTTTTTTTCTGTTTTAAAATATTGAGTTTATTTTTAGAATGTATTACGCAGAATCCGAATGAAAATTATGTGTTATGTTAAGCTTTAAAATTAGGGGAAGGATAAGTATGACAAGGCATTATACTCCAATCAGTCATTACAGAAGAAATTTTGTGTTAATGAGAAAAAATAATAGACAGCTGAAACAGGACAGACAAAAGATATAAGTATAATGATTTAAATTGAGATGAAATAAATATAATAGAATTAAGAGAGTGAAAAGAGGGGAGAAGCTATATAGAAAATGTAAAATAGTAAATAAGAAATGGAATTGCTATATAAAAGTAAGCATGAACTTGAATTTATGTCTGTACAAAAAGATGTAACTCGGGATCAAACTGCCGTCCAAAAAGATATTTTATGTTTTCTATGTTTTGTGTTTTGTTGGTATATGTTTGTTTGTTAAAAAAATTAATAAAAAATTTTTCAAAAAAAAAAGGAATGGTTCTTCCTCAAATATGCTGGCTGGAAACATAACATATTTGTTACAAAACATGCCCCATTTTCTAAACCTTAATCTAAGCTCCATAGACTGGCAAAGAGACAAAATGTTTAGTTTTGGCTGCCAGTAGCAAGCCAAGTTAAGATTTATATTCTCCAGCCAGTATATAGACAGTATCTGAATATGTCAGAGTTATATGGAAGCAACAAATGTTTATGACAATTACTTCAACAAATCTCGCTAGTTGGTAAAGTCAAAGAGCAGTCAAAAGCCTATTATTTAATATAATAATATCTATTTAATTAGATAGTGATTAGATATTAATATCTATTAGAATGGATACTGCATGAAAACCACTTATGCTATGTATCTCAGAAGCTAAAAATCTTTCCAATAGAGTTCACTACCCAGAAATGTGAAGATGGTTCTTTGGGTAATATAATTCCTTTTGCTTCCTTTGATTCTCTCTCCCCCCCCCCCCCCCCAATTTTTTACATTCTTAAATTTGAAAATTTCCCTCTTAACATCTGAGTCATTTCTATTCTTTACGGCAGAATCTACTTCTACAATATCTTCCTTTTCGTTATTTCTTATATCTATATGCAGTCACATCATTATTTTAAACTGTAAGAAGTCTATGGTTTTTTAAGGAAAACTTTTGGAAACATGTGAACTTAATTTTGTTTCCTTCCAAAGCTTTTTATCTCACACTAGGTTCATAGGTGACCATTTACAAATGAAAACCCAAGATAACATTTTGAGGAAGTGGCAGAATTCTAGAATGCCATTTCGGACAGGAGAAGAAGTCAGTCTCCAAATTAGATAAGGCCACCAAATGGATAAATAATCCAGATTTCTCACTTGAGGCACATAATAGTCACATTCACATTATCCTTCTTCAGACCCATCATGTGAAAACCTAGCTCTCTTGAAAAAAATCTATAATGCTGAGAAAGGTGGAAGTAAAGAAAAGAAAAGAAAAGAACAACTTAGATGGATTCAATTACTATACCAATGGGTGAACAGTTCAGCTGAGGCAACTTGAAGGACCAGGTTTGAGAACAATCAGAATGCAGAAAGTCTACTAAGTCACTAAGAGTTGGACCAACTAGATGATACATGCCCCAAGCCAATTAATCAATTGTTTGTTCATACATTCCAATGCTTAGCTGTCCCTCATTGTTATGCTAGCTTAGGTTTATTGGCCTTTTCTGAGCTTCATTAGCTACCTAACTTATTAAGACTAGAATAATTAATACAGTAACTCCAGATTGTTAGTCCTTGGTCCTTCCCACATATTCTAATATGCATGGAATGAATTGGAAATTAACGGGAAAAAATTGTGGAAGGAAAACCATCAGACGGGTGGTCTGTATTAAGGAATGACTTGACAAAGTAAGGGATAACATATGGGATTTGATTTTAATTTAAATTTTATTTGATTTCTTAAAGAAAGGATTTCCATTGTAGTGCACATAAAATAATATTTAATGTAACATCTGATGGCCTTTCAAAGCATACATAATACTGAAAAGACAGCAATAAATTGATTTGTTGTGATTATGTGCTAAAATTAATATATAATGCAGCTTTTTCAAGGCCCTTCAGATATGATGAACTTCAAAAGTCACGTGGCTGATGATTATGAGAATTGAAAACCAACAACACATATGGAAAGCACCACAAGAATAAATGGTGATTAAGTATACCATTGACAAACAAACTGCTTTTTTTGGGTTAAGGAAAAAACTTTCAGATGAATGAGTTTAGAAACGATACAATGAAAGAGGAGCAAAAAGAAGTTTCCCAGAATAATTTTAAATCTTTCACTTCAAATTATTGAAGAGTTCATAAGGTTTCCTTTTTTTAAAGAATCCATAATGAGTCATGATACATATTATATATTATATAATCTGCACTATTGGCAACATCACTGACATTTTCTCCTTATATCTCATAAAATAAAGGGCTTTTTTAAAATAAAAAAAATAATGTTGATTTGTTTTTATAAGCTAAAGCAAATCCAAAATCCACTATCAAATTCTTGTAAGATTCCAAGAGAACATTTTTAAATGCTTAATTAGAAAATAGGTATCCCTGTCCCTCTTTGTTGATTTAAGTTATCTGGGAAAGTGATAAGAGGTTGAGTCCCAACCCATGGTGATTGCTTCTCTGTGGCAGGTAGCAGTTCCAAAGACCTTGAAAGAAGTGGATGTCCTTTCCTCCTTCAGAGATTATTACTGGACCCAAAGAATCTGGAAATTTTTTATCCTATCTTTAGTTGTCACTTTCTGGCATATCTGGTCTTACCATAAGGCTTTCAAGTATTATCATAGTTCTAAGATAGCAGTGTTCATGCTCAGGATGCATCCATCCTGACTCTCCAGAAGCTCTCAGTAACCTTTAGTATGATTGATCATGGTATCTTCCTAGGCAGATTCAGAGAGATTAGGGGTAGGAGGCACAATGATTTGGTGGTTCTCCTCCTTTTCTAGGACTGCTTCCAGTCAATATTGGGGAGTGGGTTGGAAGAAAGATTAAGCCAGAGGCCTTCCTTGATGGGGGGTCCATCTTTTATTGTCCTCCATATTAAGCACTGGAAGAAGACATCTGATCACATGGGATGTGTTACCCTCAATATGCTGTACATTTCTGTCCTGGGCAAACTAAGCAATGCCTTTTCCAAGCACCTGGAGGCTATTAGATGAGGGATGTCAGGTTTCAACTTACTCCTGGCAAGAACGAGTGGTTTTGGGTCACCTGATTCTGGTAATTTTCCAATCTTAACTTCACCTGAGGGTGTACTTCCCCGGTATGCAATTTGGGGAAACCTCTTGAACTCAACCAATCAATCAATTTAGTTTATTACAGTCATAGACCAGAGACCAGAACAAATAAAAAACACTCAAAAAATGTACAATTAAAATTTCCAGTATTACATAATAAATAACCAAAATTGATGATAAAACCCAGTCTGTCAATTATACATAGTCTAACTATACTAAAATTACAATCTATAAACTGTGTGGCCCGTTGTCAGTTTAATACTAAAAAGGAAAGGAATAAGCAGTGCACATTTCTTATATAACATAACTATGGTAGATTAGACATGTGTTTCCAATGAATCCCTAGTGCTGTGACATAGAATGAAAGAATGTTCTTTGCGCACCAACTCAGAAAGCTCAAACTGCCCAAGGAGCTACTGATAACAGTTCTACAGAGGAATTACTGAGTCTGTCATCTGCACCTCTATAACTGTCTGGTTTGATTCTGCAACCCAACAAGACAGGCACAGACTTCAGAGAGTAATTAGGACTGCAGAAAAAACAATGGCTACCAACCTGCCTTCCATCAAGGACTTGTATACTGCATGAGTCAAAAAGAGGGCTATGAAAATATTTACAGACCCCCATACTAAAGGTTATAAACTGTTTCAGACATAAACAGTTTCGGACAGTTTCAGACATAAACTGTTTCAGCTCCTACCCTCAAAATGATGCTATAGAGCACTGCACACCAGAACTAGACAAAAAAACAGTTTTTTCCCCCCCAAACATCATCACTCTGCTAACTATTAATTCCCTCAACACTGTCTAACTATTTAATAAGTCTGGATTACTATTACTACTACTATTAAACCTCTCATCCTTCCTTTCATCCATCTCCTCCCACTTATGACTGTATGACTGTAACTTTGCTGCTTGTATCCTTACAGTTTTTATTGACTTGTATCCTAGTATGATTTGATGGCTTATTGTACCCTACGACTATTATTAAATGCTGTACCTTATGATTCTTGACTCTTGATGAATGTATCTTGTCTTTTATGTACACTGAGAGCATGTGTCCAACACTTGGCCAATAAATAATTCTATCTATTTATAGAATCTACCCACCTGCACTGTAGTTATGGACTGTTCATCCTTAAGTAGCCACTGGAGATAAGTCATGCCGAATGGCCAGGTTACTTAGCAGTTATTGGCAGAATATATTTTCTCTCACTCTATGTAAAATGAACATTGAAGGAGTATGTGACCAATGGCCTCCACCTCTCCTGAGCCACAGGAACAGAGTCTTTCAGTCAATGGTATCTTTTTATACTTGCCATTCAGGACAGCTGATGGAAGTGCGTAGCACCATGTAAGTGAAATGCATTCCAGTGGTTTGATGACTCCAATTGGCTAAGATCTCTTCAACTCATAAACCTGCTGAAAGAACAGGCGGAACCCATGGCTGGTGGGGTATTTGCACAGATTTGTCTTGTGAACTATTTGCACCCATCCTTGAATTAGGAGGACTTGCTCACAGTAATTGATTGATTGATTAATTGATTGATTCATTCATTTATTTATCTGACTAACTAAATAACTATTATTGGGGAGTTGGGAATGCAGCTCATCTTTCTGACCATGATTGCTCAAATGAAATGGTCACTGCCGGAAGTATTTTATTGTTCTGAAGGCATAAAAACAGTTAAGGACTCAAAAGCTCTTAGTTTATAGACATATCACCTCGTGCTGCCAGTGAGATTCCCCAAATCTTTCTCTAGAATGTCAAATGCCCTAAAACATCTCTGCTAGTAGAGGACATTGGGACTGGTAGAACTGACAGGGAGAGAGAAAAGGCAATGTTCCCTCTCCCATTTTTCTTGATTTCCTATAAATCAAGGCTAGTAGCATCTCATATATTCTCAAATGAGTCATTTTAGGGAATCATTTAAATGATGACAGATCTACTGGGAAACAATAAATTGCCCTTTCAGATTTGTTCTGTTCCCCATACTGGGAGATTATTTTTTTATTTAATTGTTAGATTAAGATAAAAACACCATTCATTGGTTGGACTGAGCAGCCTTCTCCAACTGGATCAGTGGTGGGATTCAAAAAATTTCACTACCGGTTTTGTGGGTGTGGCTTGGTGGGTGTGGCAGGGGAAAGATACTGTAAAATCTCCAGTCAGAGGTGGTATTTGCCGGTTCTCCGAACTGCTCAAAATTTCCGCTATCGGTTTCCCAGAACTGGTCAGAATCTGCTGAATACCACCTCTGAACTGGATGCCTACCAGATGTGCTGGATTCAACACCCCATTGTCTCAGGCTATCCAGGTAGAGACATTTGCCCAACTCATTTGGGAAGAAGCGAGCTGAAACTGGCTGCTGCCATAAGAAACATAGTATTCACAGATTTAGCATTTTCAAATTAATAGGCCTATTTAAAACTGTCTGGGGGAGGGAGGGAAAATTAACCTCCCCTTATTTGGATAATTTTCATGACACTCACTAGCACTTTTTAAATTTATAAATGGCAGGTTTCATCCTCCTTCTCTCCCTCCCTTCCCCAGTTATTTGCATCCCATATGGCTGAAATTAAGAAAATTACTAATCAGGAAAATAACTAGGAAGTGAATGAATGTTATCAAAATGTACACATGCTTGTCACTCCACAGATTGAGATTCTGGCCATGAGACTTAGCAATGTGGGAAGTAATAAGGTATTCCTCTCTCCCTTTCCTTCCAGCTCAATGGAATTTTACATTCTGAATACAGAGTCTAATATAATTGAAGATAATGTTTTTGTAGATGATTAATTAAGATTTAAGCAGCATATATAAGAGGCATAAATTGAAAAAAAATATCAATTTTCCATAGGGATAGGAAGTCCGCATGTAGCCTATAAGTTGGCTCCAGAGACTCAAAATCTCTGTTCAAAACTACAGCGGTCCAGTTAAAAAAAAGGGATGGATTCAGGATATGTACTGTTGGTTGAAGGCATCAGGTGTAAAAATCCATAATCTTAACACCAAGTACAGTGGCTGAACAGTTTTGTGCATGCTTCAACTTGCATATGTGTCAACTCTTTTGCAAGAGCTGCACTGGCTGCCAGTCTGTTTTCAGGCACAATATAAGGTGATGGTTATCAACTTCAAAGTCCTACATGCAGGGGTGGGATTCTACCAGTTTGTACCTATTCTCTAGAACCGGTTGTTAACATTCGAAGCACTTTGGAGAACCAGTTGTTAGAAGA
Source organism: Laticauda colubrina (assembly GCA_015471245.1). Classification (NCBI taxonomy): domain Eukaryota; kingdom Metazoa; phylum Chordata; class Lepidosauria; order Squamata; family Elapidae; genus Laticauda; species Laticauda colubrina. The sequence continues at coordinate 6,069,071 of BLBF01000003.1, forward strand.
AATTACTGGCCTAATCCTGTAAGGAAGGCAGGAAGGAAACATTCAGGTGTTGCTCACAGAAACTGCCTCTCCGTTAACCCTTATTACATTCTTGGCAGGACGAGACTTCCTATCTCAGTGTTATTTTTCCCTCCTTTGCTGGTACTTTGCTTGTGTGAAGTGACCATTCAAAGTTACATTGGGACTGAAAAAAGTGACTTATGACTATTTTTCACACTTACAATTGTTGCAGCATTCCCACAGTCATGAGAGGCCAGGCGAGGAGATGTGTGCCTCGATGTGAGTGATATTGAGTTGGCCACACCCAGTCAATAACATGACCACCAAACTATGTCCATCCAGTCACATAACCACCAAGCCACACCCACCACCTAAGCCACGCCCACAGAACCAGTTGTTAAAAAATTTGAATCCCACCCCTGCCTACATGACTTGGGGTTGGATCATTTGAAGGACTGCCTGTCGTCCATTGCATCCATCAGGACAAGGCAGCAAGGAAGGTTACAAATCCCATTGATTAGGGATTGTCATCTGTACAGACCATGAATAAGAGCCTTCACAGGGCAACCCCTACAACCTGTGTGTAAACCAGGGTTTCCCCAAAATGCATGACTCCTGTTCCTGAAGGACCTATGAACAATTTTCTCTTATGTTTCAATTAGGTTAATTTCTGAATTGGAAGATTTGCTCAGGGTCCTTCCTGCCTTGATCAGTTAGATTAGATTTCTGCCACATACACTATATAAGGCTGTCCTTAAAAACCATCAGGAAGTTGCAGTTGATCCAGAACGCAGCAGTGTAAGTGGTACATGACATAATGTGGTTGATCTATTTAGTACCACTATCAGTGAGCCACACCTTCTCTTGCTAGGCTTCTGGGTGTAATTCAATGGGCTGATTATCATATAAAGCCCTCTTCGTAAGTGCTAATTATTTTCTCATTATTTTAGCCTACCCTATTAAGTCACTTTGTACATTTGTAAGACTGCCCAACTCATAATTTCTTAAAAAATAAATAACCAAACCAGCAAGGACAAACCCATGGCAGTAATAAAAAGATCTTACATGCTCTGAAAAGAATCCCACTGTCCATCTGCCCAATAGCCTACCCCACCTGAATTCAGATCAGGTAATTTATCATACATTTCTGTAAACTCTGGAGGAGTATAAGAGTGCCTGTCGCTTGGAAGCTGACTAATGTTGGCCACCAGTTAGAGCTCATTAGAGACTAACTTTGATTGCCAGGGGCTGTAAGGAGGTGTTTTATTTATTTATTTTTAATTGCAGTTTCAGAGGAATGGAAGTTCTATGTTTTTCATTTTTGAATGGTGTTAAATATAATTTTGCAAGGGCAGCACATATGAATACATGCACCCTTATTCCAAGCAGTTGCCCATCTCAGGGTTAAAGCAAAATGTTTAAAAACAAACTTAAGTTCAGTTACAGCATTCTGGTTTGTAAGGTAGCTAAAGTGCACATTCAGATTCCAAGGGTTTTCTTTCTTTTATTTTTTGAACTGAGCTTCCTGTCAACTTCCTCACTGTAAGCACATTAAGCAGCGTGAGCCACTTTAACCCGAATAACCCAGAATCTCTGCTGCTCTTGAAGATGGAATATGGCTCAGGTTCTTGCTACCAATTTAGCAGACCTAGCAAGATATAAAGCCATTGTTTGGTGGCAAGAAGGCAAAACCTTTTCTGCTAAGATGTCATCATTTCCAAATAAATTTAATTAAGAACACTGTTGTTCAAGTAGTAGACAAATGCAATGTATATCTAAAGCCAAATGAATTGGAAAATTAGAAATTATTAAGCAACTTATGCCACTTGGGTCATCGTTATCTAAGGAGAGAAACAGAATGACCTAGAACAAACAGAAAAAAAAAAATCAGTGGGAGTAGGAGCAAATTCTGACTTCCAGCTGGCTTCCCCTTTAAGTTTCTGGCAGGGAACATTGGAAATCTTCCTTCCTTCCTTCCTCCCTCCCTTTCCCCATCAGACAGGTAAGTTGTTCTCCTGTGTAAGGGAGGATGCAAGGGATTGCAGGATTGCCTGGGAAACTGTCACAGAATGTTGAAAATGAAGATCACATGACTGCAGCAGCCAATAGCACTGAAGTAGTTACTACTTTCCAAAGTTTCATTTCTTCGGGAGTCATTGGTCCTAGATTTTTTTTGTCACACACTATGTCAGTTAGGCCACCTCAAGTAACTTGATTTAAAAAATATTGCCCTATGATGAACTGTTTTGCCCAATTAAACATCATAATAAAGAGAGTTTTAGTAGTATATAGATAGATAGATGTTTAGATTTCTACTGCAAATACTTCTCCATCTTGGGGAGAACAGGAAACAGAGACTAGACAAGAGAAAATAGTAAGTACTGGCATAAATGCAGACTACCTTGTTTTCTAATAGAACAGAACTTCAAAACAAGAAAATGGTCTGAAACATTTAAATAAAATGAGAACTCACTAAACGCAGGGGTGTCAAACTGATGGACTGTGGGCCGGATGCGTCATGTGCACCACAGCTCTGTGAAGGGACAAAATGTTGCAAAATGTCACATGATGGCAATGTGACCCTGTAAGTTTGACCCTTGCACAATAGACAATTGCGCTGACCTTGGTTCTGAAGGTGCAATCCTAATGCTGTACAAAGTCTGCGAACAAGAGTAATGGGAAAATAAGAATATGGGTGGGGGGGATATTCTACATGGTAAACTTCAGTTACAGGGAAGTGACTTTTAGCTGCTAAGAGATTTCAGAATGATTTTTAGCCTATAGGGAAGCCCTCAGGCTAAACAGGATGAGAACATATGAATACTGTTTTGCAATTGTTAGTTGGGAAGTAAAATATCCCTTAACCTCTCTTAACACTTCAGCGGAATCCTTGTTGAACATTTTTACAAGATGTTTTCATTTGGACTGGCTACCAGGATGAAGTAGGAGTTTACTCTGACTATGTTCCTTTCAAGAATCCTAGGGGCTGTAACAAGATAGAGAAATCATGGTCATTTGACACTTTAACCCTAGAATGTCAGTAATTGAGAGCATATATGATTAAGTTCTAGTATGTATGTCGGGGTGGGCAACTATGCCACTTTTAAGACTTGTGGACTTCAGCATGAGTGGCTCAGGAATTTTGGGAGTTGAAGTCTACAGGTTATAAAGAGGCTTGGTGACTCTCCCCTGATCTACGTGATCTTTAAGAGTTGGATGGCATATTATCAATCACTCAATCAAGATTAGAGGGGGAATACAACATTACCTGTAGTCTCCAATCCTCTTGAGTAGGAAGAGTTTCCATTGAGTCTACTGGTTCCTATATAATATTGTGAATGGAACTACTAAAGATGCTTTTTCAAGAGACAACTGGACTTTCTGTTTTTTCTTTGAAGACATTTTGCTTCTCATCTAAAAAGCTTCTTCAGCTTCAGATGGTGGGGAAATTGAAGGATTTATACTTCTTGCAGACAGCTGGTCATTTGCATTCTTTTAGTGAGTCATGAAGGTCACCTGGAAATTTATCTGTATCCTCAGGGTCACCTGAGTAGTGGAAATGGGTGTGAAGCCTTCTTGGGACTGTGTTGTAGACTGGAGATAGATGCTTTCATACCCCTCCCCCTCTTGCTGTTCAATTTTGACATAGATGGCCTCTTTGACCCCTCTTGAAAAAGCACCTTTGGGACAACCATGACCTGGATGACCAAGAATATCCATCAACATTGTGAATTGAATGCTCTCAAGTCCCTTACATCTGTCCCAGAGCTGCAGCCTTCATCAATAGTACCACAAAATCTAATCAAATGCTAATCGCTGATATGATATCAATGTGCCAAGGGCCTCGTTTCCTGGCTGTATCACTAACTCGCCAAATGCTTTATGTGTGTTGAATTTGATCTTTTAATGTTTTTATTTGTTTTATTGCTTCGGTGGAAGCAGGAAGAGCCTTGGTGGTGCAAGTTCAGCATTTAGAGTGCAGTACTCCAAAGTACTTCTGCTGACAGCCAGCTGCCTGCAATTTGGCAGATCGAATCCCACCAGGCTCAAGTTTGACTCCATCCTTCTGAGGTGGGTAAAATGAGGACTCAAATTGTTGGGGGCAGTATGCTGACTCTGTAAACCGCTTAGAGAGGGCTGTAAAGCACTATAAAGCTGTATATAAGTCTAAGTGCTATTGTTAAGTGCTGTTCCTATTTTATTGTTATTTTTAAAAAAAAATGTAATATATTTTCTGAATTGTAAGCCTCCCAGAGTCATTGACTGAGATGGTTGCTATAGAAATTGAACAAACAAATAAAATATTGTTTCCCAGTTCCACCATAAATCTTCAGACAGTAGTCGCACATCTTGTATATAAAGATACTCTTCTGAAACTTTTCCATGAAAACCCACTTGGGAAAAAAAAAAAAGATATGAGCAAGGATAACCTTTCAGCATAGGGGGAAAAAAAAGTCAGTGTTTCTCACCTCTCTCAAATGTTAAAATGGCTCTTTATTTTAAATATAGAAAAGAACTCTGATGCTCCAGGAACACTACACTCTGGTGTAAAAGCTTTTCAATAGCTTTCTTTGTCACTTAAAAAAAAGAAAAATCAGTGGCAAAGTAGTCTGATTGCACTTCATATTCTTTAAAGAGCACACTACAAATTGCAAGATATTTCTGCAGGTCAAGAGAACAAAAATGAAGTGCTGCTTCACATGCATTATATTTTCACTCTCTCTTCAAAGATTTGCCTGGCTTCACAGCTAACCAAAATGTTAGAGGTGGAGCAGCAAATGGCATCCTTCCTGCCCCAAGTTAGGATGAATATTATCCAAGAAATATCTTGGGGGTTAATTTAGGAAAGAAACAACAATTACTTTTTTTTTTTTGGTGTAAAAATAAAATAAGAACAAGTTAAACCAGAAGAAATAGGTTTTTTTAATGTCAATGTTGCTGCATTTTCATATTTGGGGAAGCTGCCTCATTCTAACTAATGTAAGACTATCAAGTATAGATGTTAGTGAAAAGGTATGAAACCATCTAATTCAGGGGTGTCACACTAGATTTCCTTGAGGGTCGCATAAGAGTTATTTGACCTCAGGGGGGCATGGTCAGCTTGACGTCACTCATGTTGGGGGTTCCTGTGGTGGCCTGAGCCAGCAAAAACCGGTTCCCAAACTCAGTTTTCAGCCATGAAGACCTCCTGCAACCCTCTGCCAGTGAAAATGGAGCTCAGGAGGGCCACATGTGGCCTTCCCATGCTCTGTTTTTGCTGGCAAAGGTACAGTGGGCCAGTCCTTTGCTGTTTCCAGGATGGTCCTACGGGTCTGATCAAAGCACCCCATAGGCTGGATTTGGACCACAGGCCTTGAGTTTGACACCCCTGGTCTAGTCTTTTGCTATTATCTATTAGTCATTCCAAGTTCCTCAGTTCTTGGGGATACAGTGATTGTAGAGCCTTGCTTATATTGTATTGTTTTGGTGTGGTTCTGTTAGGTTTCTCTAAATTTGTATAATAAATAAACAAACTGAATGATAGATAAAAATATGAATTCTACAAATTAAGTTTGTTTGATCATTTATTCAGTGGTGGGATTCAAAACTTTTTGCTATCAGTTCTGTGGGTATGGCTTGGTGGGTATGGCAGGGTAAGGATACTGCAAAATCTCAATTCCCTCCCTACTCCAGGGGAAGAATTCTGCAAAATCCCCATTCCCTCCCCACCCCACTAATCTGCTTTCCAGCTCCGTTCTCCTGTGCAGGGTAACAAAAGAAGACCCAGCCAATCAGCTGGGACTCAGGAGGCAGATAATAGATAAGGGGTGGGGCCAATCAGAGGTGGTATTTTCTGGTTCTCCAAACTACTCAAAATTTCCATTACCAATTCTCCAGAACCTGTCGGAACTTGTTGAACACCATCTCTGCATTTATTAAACAAATTTATATAGCCACCCAAATTATACGTAGGCTTACAAATTTTTTTAAAAATCCATCACATAATAAAAAACCATTAAAAAAATAACCCCATGGCAGTAATAACACTTGATCAGCCCCATTGTGTTTCACGCCCCATGTTTTTAGGGCCTTTTGAAAAAGCAATAAGATGGGCCAACCATACCTCATGGGGAAATGATGCTCCATAAAGAAGAGGTTACTACCCAGAAAGGCCATTTTTCGTGTTCACCAGATGACAATCCCTAATTGATGGCATCCATAACATGACCCATTTTCCTATCCTGGTGGGCCAGTTGGATGTAATAGAGGAAAGGCAGCTGTTCAAATAACCTTGTTATAAATAACCCGGGTTGTCATTCATATGGATGGTCTTTGAAAAAAAAACTAGAACAGATAGTCCTCATCTAAAGATATGGTCAAGACGAGTTGGCCATAACTATTTTGGCCAACTTTCCATGTCAATAACTGAGCCATCATATTGGTAAGGAAGTTTCCAAGATGGACACTGTGATACTTTCTGTTTTCTTTTAAATATGATGAAGGTAATTATCCCTCTTTCCCTTTTCTTTGGAAAGAGATATCACATATCAAATAAGCCCCATGCTAGGTGATTTGCAAAAATCAAGAAACTGCAATCTCTTCCTCTTTCAATCAACATTATGCCAGCAGTCCAAAGAAGGAGATGATGCATTTCCCATTGTGAAGTCTGGTTCTTTTCCATGAGAAGATAAGAAAAACAAGGAGGCCAAGTATAATCCCTTCAATGAAAGGGAATTTACAGAAGCACTTGTGGGCTACTTTCACATAAATCACATTAAACAACAATTGACTGGTTTGTGTTGTGAGCTGGATTGTATAACACCTGATGGCACATTCACACAACCATTTTATATGGTAGAGATTGCAACTTATGTCATTTGTAGCAGTGGTGGGATTCAAAAGTTTCCACCCCCAGTTCTGTGGGCGTAGCTTAGTGGGCGTGGTGGCAGGAATGGGATTGTAATTGTGCGATCATGCACACACCAAAAACATGCTTTGCACACATGATAAAACAGTAAAAACTAAGCTACTGTACCTCTCAGCTGTTTAGCACAGCAATCCATTCTGCTGTGCCAAACAGCTGAGAGGTTAAAAAGGACCTGGGAGCAGGGGCAGGTAGGTTGGCTTAACTACAGAATGTCTACAGGTTCTCTGCCAGCTGATCTTCGGTGCTACCGGTACTCCAAACTGGGCCAAACTGGTAGAATACCACCAATTTGTAGGCTATGCACAGCATATTTTACAAATGGGCAACCTATTGCTTTCTACACTTAAAAGTAAATTTTAAATTGCTAGGATGCTTTGCCATAATGCATTCAGCAAGTTTCATTTCTCAAAAACCTTTGTCATCAGCCATAAACAGAAACACTGCCAGCAATCTCCCAAGATTGATTTTTGAACATGGGTAGCATTTTGTTTCTTAAAAAGAACAAAAATAGTTTACTACCCAGTGAAAATAACTTCATGGTTTGTTCCCACCAAGAGTAATGTCAACCCTGCAGCAGTGAGCATTCCCTTAGCAATATGACATCCATACTTGGAAGTCATAGATTAATTGCTAAGCTTTACACATGAGCATTTGTAGGGGAATACAAATCAATACTTCATATCTGGGTTATGATGTAACAGGGAGTAAAGTGGAAAGTACCATTAATCATACATTAACTATAGAACATTCCTAGATAATATGCTGTAAATAAAAGCACTAGTATGTTGAAATGTGCACTGGCCCTAATGGGGAATGTTATTTAAAAAGAAACCCAAGCAATCCTTTAAAATAGGTGACAAGACGGCATATTCTAATACTGCTTTTTAAGATCATGTTCTTGTACAACAGCTTTATGGGATGCCATGCAGGGTTTTGTTGTTGTTGTTGTTATTGTTGTAATCACACTGTAATACTGAATATCTTTACTAAGCTCATGTCCCAAGCTACCATAAGAAAGGTGTTATATCATCATTGTCATCATGATCATGACCACAATCCTAATCGTGATTACGATCATGATCATCAACGTTAAATCAATAACATTTTTGACACTGTTAAATTAAATTAATTATTTACTATTCTATAGCAGGGCAGCATGGTTAAGGCACTGGGCCTTTCAGTTTTGAGACCCAAGCTTCACACGATGGGGTGAGCTCCCATCTCCACCTCCATCCCTGCCAACCTCGCAGTTCGAAAACATACAAATGCAAATAGTTAAATAGAACAGAATAGAACAGAACAGAACAGAATAGAATAACAGAGTTGGAAGGGACCTTGGAGGTCTTCTAGTCCAACCCCCTGCTCAAACAGGATATCCTATACCATTTCAGACCAACAGTTATCCAATTTCTTCTTAAAACTTCCAGTGTTGGAGCATTTACAACTTCTGGAGGCAAGTTGTTCCACTGATTGCCATGAAATTTCTCCGTAGTTCTAGGTTGCTTCTCTCCTTGATTAGTTTCCATCCATTGCTTCTTGTCCTGCCCACAGCTGCTTTGGAGAATAGCTTGACTTCCTCCTCTTTGTGGCAGCCCCTGAGATATTTGAACACTGCTATCATGTCACTCCTAGTCCTTCTTTTCACCAAACTAGATATATCCAATTCCAGCAACCGTTCTTCATATGTTTTAGCCTCCAATCCTCTAATCATCTTTGTTGCTCTTCTCTGCACTCTTTCTTGAATCTGAACATCTTTTTTTATATTGTAGCGACCAACATATTGTATGCAGTATTCCAAATGTGGCCTTACCAAGGCATTATAAAGTGGTATTAATACTTCACGTGAAATAGGTACCACATTGGTAAGAAGTTAACATCATGCTGGCTACATGACTGTGGCCATATCTTTGGACAACGTTGACTCAATGACCTTGAAACAGAGATGAGTACCTCCCCCTCTAGTCAGCAATGACTAGAGAAGTAAAATCTACAAGGACTCCCTCCCACTGTAGCCAATGACACTGGAAGTAAAATCTAATGGTGCCTTTACTCACATAAAATATGACTGACATATTAGCATGACTGCTTCAGATATGTATCAATCTATTCCTACACAATCATTTTCATTTCTTTTGACAAACATTTATTCCCTTGTTAACAGAACACATATCTTTTTACCAATGTTTGCAACCCTTGTACATCTTTACCAAAAATTCTACCAAGATACACAATCTCATCAGTTTTCTCAGAAGCTAACTGAACAAATCCTGAAGTTTCCTTGGTAAGTTTTTTTCAGAAGTGGTTTGGCATTGCCTCCCTCCTTGGACTGAGAGAAGTGACTGGCCCAAGGTTACCTAGCTGGCTTTATGGTCAAGATAGGAGTAGAATTCTCAATTTCCCAGTTTGCAGCCCAATGCCTTAACCACCAAACCGGTTCTCCAGCTTTCTGTAGTTTTCTGCCATTTATTTGTTCTCAATCTTCGATATATTAATTTGAAGGATCCATATTCCTCATCATACTGTTCATCCTATCTAATTTTCAGTGCAAACAATTTGGGCTGACAGCAAGCAGTACTTCATCTGCACAAAAATACATGCGTGCATTAATGTCGCCATAAGCAATAATGAAAAAAATATTGATAAATGCATAAACACAAGGGAATTTCCCTGTGTCCTTATCTCATTCCCTGCTCAATATTGAAACCTTCCCTAAGTACTTTCACTTTTCTGCTTCACTTTATCACATGGTATTCTTACTGCATCCTGTAACCAGAGTTCAGTTCCACATTTGTACAATATGGTTCATGATTCATGCCTGCAGTGTTCCTTTTATCAAAACTTTTTTCCAATTAAATATGATTTTCACATCTTTACTCTGGCATAAGTCACAATGCACTTCTGAGATTGAACCTTTTCAATCAGAATTCTTCCAAAAATTTCCTGAAATGCTTAACCAGCTAATCTCACTGAAGATATTCCATTCACTCTTTGTTACTTCTTTCCCTTATAACAACATTCTTGCAATTATTAGACACAGATAGCTGACTGCACATTGACATTAAACAAATTGCAGTCACTCTATAAGGAAATCATACCCATATTTTTAACATTTTTTCCACTTCCAGTATCTATACTTACAACCTAACTATATTTAGATGATCTCATTTAAGTCTTCATTAAATCGTTTCTGGTATACTAATTGCATTTTTATTTCACTCTTTGTCATGTAAGTATCATTCTCTTATATGCATTCAACCTAAAATGCCTTTAAAAATATATATTTCCTGATAGCATAAAACCCATGTCACACTGAACCAACGGATGCAAAGAGGATGTAAAACGGACAAAAAACCTTGCCATCCATTCGAAAACGCGATGTACTCACTGCCTCCGTTTGGCTTCCTCTCTATCCTTCCAGCATCCGTTTATTGACGTTTCATCCGCTGCCTAAAACTTTTGCGTGAAAAATGTATCCAGTTCGTCCGTTCT
>BLBF01000003.1:6079476-6134379 GCA_015471245.1 Laticauda colubrina
GCCTAAAACTTTTGCGTGAAAAATGTATCCAGTTCGTCCGTTCTGCAACCGTTACGCATCCGCTATATCCGCTAGGCATCCACTGCGCATCCGCGCAACTCGCATCCGCTCGGACGCAGGGAGGAAGTGGAATGGATGTGGAACAGATGCAGAACGGATGCAGCACGGAAACAAAGCATTTAAAACGGAAAAAACGTTCGCAGAGGGGACCTATCTCGGACATTAAGGATGTCTAGAGGATGCCTAGAGGATGCAAAGGGACACCTATACTTCCCATAAAAAGGGGGAGCAACTCGTCTGCATCTCACTTTCAGACCAGCAGTCTAGCTGTGCAGACCTCTGCAGCCTTCATCTGACTCTTCCTCTTCCACAGCATCCAGTCATGTCCACCGTGGATTGTGACAAAGTCCTTTTGGCAGCCACCATCGTTCTGCAACAGTGTGAAACCATCTACAGGCTCTGTGAACTCTACTATGGAAAGAAAAGGAGCCACCCAAAAAAAGTCTGGGTCCAAAGATGGTTCGCCAGAAGAGCAGAGGATGGACTGTACAACAAGCTGATGGTGGAGCTCAGGAGCGAAGACACTCGGGCGTTCCAGAACTTCATGAGGATGCCTCCAGCCATGTTTGACGAAGTTGTGCAGCGGTTGACACCCAGGTTGGCCAAGACAAACACCAACTTCCCACCCAGCCTGGAACCTGGGCTCAAGGTGGCACTCACTCTGCGCCACCTGGCCTCAGGGACCACCTACAGGAGCATGTAGTACGGCTGGAGGGTGCCACCCAGCACCATCAGCTTTGTTGTCAGAGAAGTGGTGCAGGCCATCATCGAAGAATACAAGGAGGAGCTCCTCCAGTGCCCCTCCACTGAAGAAGGATGGAAGAAAGTTGCAGAGCAGTGGTATCAGAAGTGGAACTTCCCCCACACCGTTGGAGCCATAGATGGCAAGCACGTGGCCTGCAAAGCTCCAGTCAAGTCGAGGTCAACTTATCACAACTACAAGGGCTTCTTCAGCATCATCCTCTTCTCCATGGTAGATGCTGACTACAAGTTCATGTACATCGATGCTTCAGGCTACGGCTCATCTTCAGATGCCCAGGTATACAACGCCAGTCACCTCAAGGAGGGGCTGGAAAGCAACCTCATGGTGGGCTTCCCAGATCCAGACCTGCTGCCCAACGACACGCAAGATGTGCCCTACTTCATCGTGGGGGATGACGCCTTCTCCCTCACAACCTACCTCATGAAGCCCTACACCTCCAAATACTTCACCCACGAAGAGAGGATCTTCAACTACAGGATGTTCAGGGCAAGATGGGTGGTGGAGAACGCCTTTGGCATCCTGGCCAACAGGTTCCAGGTACTTCTCACCAACATGCAGCATAGTCCAGAGACCATGAGGAGGATCGTGGAAGCTTGCTGCATCCTGCACAATCTCATGCGCACCTGCTACCCAGTCTTGCAGAACAGGCTTGTGGACTGTCAACAAGGCAATGGAGTAATGGAGCCTGGGGAATGGAGGCAAGGGCAAAACCTGATCGACACTGAGGATGTGCAAGGCCCCAACAGAGCCTCACGTGAGGTGAAGAAGCAGCACAACCTCCTGAGACACTGGTTCAACTCCCCAGCTGGAGCAGTGGAGTGGCAAGACAGGAAGATAGATGCTTAATGGATGCTTCCTTCAGCCTGTCTCATCACACGGATAAGATTGGGCCATGTATGTTTGGTTGGCCTACAATGAACAGGGCATTTAATAAAGAGTTGTGCTTATGTTGAAATGTGTGGATCAATGATTACATTATTATTGATAATAAAGGGCCATAGGTGTGGCACCTGGGAGGGTGGACCATACAGTCCCACTATGCTTGCACTGGAGGTTTATCTATCCCACTGCTATCCTAACCCATCCCACAGCTATTACCCATCCCACAGGTATCCTAACCCATCCAAAAGCTATCCTTACCCATCCCACAAGCATGCAAAGGCTTAAACCATTTCTAAAATTTTCCACCAAGACTTTATAAAAAAAAAGAAATGAAGCAAGTGTGTGAATCATAAATAGACTTTATTAACAACAAGCTATAAAACAAAAAAGAGTCTCTGGCACTCCTCTTGGTCACTCAGTCTCAGGGGTGAAGGGTGCAGCTGCTGTGGAGGTGGCTGGTGCTGGAGTGCTTGTCATCAGCTCCTCCAAAAGCAGAAGCAGCAGAAGCCCCAGCCCCAGAAGAGCGAGCTCGTGCTGCAGAAGCCCCAGCAGAACCAGAGTGAGGGCCAGGGGGCGGGATGGTAGCCCTGTCCCTCTTGCAAGGGCTGGCAGCAGATGGCTGAGGCTTGCTGTGCTTCAGCATGGTTGTGGGGTTGCTGGCTGGTAGGGAGGCTGGCAGGGAGGGTGGCAGCAAGGCTGGCAGGCAGACATGCAGGCAGGGCAGGCAAGGCAGCCAATCCTTCCGGCAGCAGGTCTTTCCTCTGAATGGCGACCAGCTTCCGAGCTGCTTCCGTTATATCCGCGGGGCTGACGCAATGCATCCTCCCCGCATGCGCAATTAACCCCAGGCATCTGCTAGGCTTCCGCTGTGCATCCGCTTCATCCACTGTGCATCCGCTGTGCATCCACTGTATCCGTTCCATGTCCACTTTGCTGAGGTCCCCCGGAAGCCCTGCGGTTGCGCAATCCACTCCCATCCTCTTTCATCTGCTGGGCTTCCGTTCCGCATCTGCTTTGCATCCGTCCTGCGTCCTCCCCGCGTCCGTGTTATCCGCTCCGGTTATGCAAATTTTTGCCCCTTTTAAGAGCGGATAACAACAGATGGAACATTTTGCTCGTCCGCTGTGTCCTTTTTGCATCCGTTGGCCAGTGTGACATGGGCTTTACTCTCTACATTTCTATGGCCCTCTATTGCATGCTTTTTCTCTGTTCTAGATTCTTTCCTTATGTCTACATTGATTTTGTTGGGAGATTAATCTATTTTTTAATACTTTTTTCATACAGAATTTGTACTTTGTCCTCCTGAAATCATTCTATTTGTGTCTGGTAATGTTTCATCAAACCAGATTTAGCCATAGACCCAATTCACCTAAAATCCCAATGGATTAAACATTCAGTTTTACAAATACTTTCAGTTATGGATGCTTTCTAATATATAGGTAATCCTCGACTTACAATAGTTTATTTCGCGACTGTTTGAAGTTACAACAGAAAAACTGACTTGCGACCTTTTATAATACTTACAAACATCGCATATCTGAAAAATACAGTTGGACAAATTCTTATAATAACAATAACAACAACTGTTAGTATTATTATTATTATTTTAAAAATTGTTTAGCTGAATGGAGTGATTGGGAGGGCATACCATATTACGTCACCACACCTAATATCACATCCAAAGGAATAACCTCCTTGCTTTTTTTTTCTTTCTCTCCTTCAGCATATTCAGCCATCAAATCACTTTTATCCCCTTAATGAAAAATAAAGCAGATAGAGCCAAACCTAATGGGAAAACAAAATACTTGTCTATGCTCTATACCACCATCTAGGCTGGCAAATTGCCAAGTCATGCCTAAAGGAGATTAGAAAGTGGAATATTGAGGGAGATATTGTAGCACCATCTGTCTCAAACTCATATAACCTTGAGTATTTCAGTCGTCTGACCAGTTATTCAACTTGATTGCATGTTTCTTGGTTCTGCAATGGTCTTGAATCATTTTTTTGTGTTGGCTCCCTCTGAATGCAAGATTGCTTGTTATATTGAATTTATTAACTTTCTATTTTGCCACTAAATACAAAATGGGAAACATATGACCAGACACATAGTTTGCCAATTATTATCTTGAAAGTAGGGGACTCGTTCATTGAGAGTCACATTGTGTTTACAAAATCAGGCTCTGTCAATCTCCCAAACATGTCTGGAATGACAATGGATAATTAAAATAAAATATTAGCTAGCTAGCTAATAAAAATAAGAAATGCTCAAATATATGTAAAGCTAAAAGCATTCTACGTGCTTTGTACGTCTGAGCTGTTTCTGAAATTGACAGACATAAACAAGGTAGACTGAGCCACAAGTGACCTATCAAACTCACCTATGAGAGAAAGTTAATTAGCCCTTGACACAATTATCATTTAATATACAGTACATGGTTCATAATGAAGTCTTTACAATGCAGCCATATTTCAAGGAACTGTCATCTTAAGTAAGCACATTTTAATTAGAGCTAGTTTTTCCCATTACACCTCCTCCAGACAGCAATGCTTATCAGGAAACATATTTTGCATTTAACCGAGATGCACTTTTTTTTTCAACTGAGCACCATAAAGAGTTTTTAGAGTTGGTTTTCACCAGATCTATGCCAATATGATATTTCCAATAAAGCTATTCTTTGAGGAATTCACTTGCCTTAGAGTTTTGCTTGCTATGGGATTCTTACTTTGAACTTTGGCACGTGGTCCTCCCAAGCTCTGTTTTCACTGGCAGAGAGTTGAAGAAGGCTGTCATAGCCAAAAATGGAGCTCGGGAGCACTGCAGTTGGCCCTGATGTGGCCCTCAATGAAATCAAATTTGGCACCCCTGCACGAGACCAATTTACTCTGTATTTCAGCAAAAGGTTCCCTTATTTTTTTAAAAATTCACAAGCAGGCTATCTCAACACTCTTTCCAAAAGTCAGTTTCTGGCAAAATGATATTTAAAAATCTATCCCCCATAAATCTGGAAATAGCCATGTAATAGGTCAGGAAACGTGAGCTCAAATCTCCCCTCAGTAGCCAAACTTCATGGCTTATATCTATTCAATTCTTGGCTGGGTTTGCCTTTTCTGGTAAGATGGTTTGTTTGGTTCTGGTCTAACAAGATGTTGAACACCAACCAGAGTAGTTTTAAAATCAAAGTATATGGCTTAGCATTACATATCAATAAGACCACAATGGCTTGCTCAATTAAATATAATTAAACAATACCATGGCATCTAGAGCTGGTATTCAGCAGGTTCTGACCAGTTCTGGAGAATCGGTAGCGGAAATTTTGAGTAGTTCGGAGAACTGGTGAATACCACCTCTGACTGGAGATTTTACAGTATCCTTCTCCTGCCATGCCCACCAAGCCATGCCCACAGAACCAGTAGTAAAAAAAATGAATCCCACCACTGATGGCATCCTATTATAGTCAATTTGCATTGAACTATTTCTGGCTGCTTTATAAAAATTACAACACCATAGAAAATGTGTGAACTCAGACACTACTTCAAACTGAACGGCTACACAAAATGAGCAAAAACTTGTCAGACTAGACCTGTCTGTTTGTCTGTCTGTCTGTCTGTCTGTCTATCTATCTATCTCTAGTTCAGCAAAGGTTCCCTTATTTTTTAGAAAGTTTACAAAAAGACTATTTCAACACTCTTTCCTAAAGTCATTTTCTGTCAAAAAGGTGTTTAAATATCTATTCCTTATAAATCTGGAGATAACCATTTACCAATCTAATTTTCCACTTTTCTCTTAGGTTAACACTCACTGTTAAATGTGTTCATGATACATACGCTAGTGGCAACTTCAATCCTTGTTGCAGTGAATTCCAAATATTTATTATGCATAACACTGAATTTATTCCTGACTCTCCTTTCATGCAACTCTAAAAACCTCAAGTACAAGATAAAGAGAGGGTATGAAGAATACAAGACATGAACCCTTTGTATGCAATTGTGTGTGTTATGTTTTTAATGCACTGAAAATGAAGACTTTATGGATAACATATAGTTTGAGTAGGAAGAAAGAGAGACAGGTAAGACTGTGGAATTATTTGGGTTCGTTTCTGAAAAGTTGTTTTGGAGCATATGGAAATATAAATGCAGCATTATTAATGGCTCATTAAAGCAACAATGCCTTCTTCCAGGTTTAAGTATCTACAGAAGATGCAGTTGCTTTAATGAGCCCCTGATAATTGTTGTATTCATACCTCTATGCGCTTAGAGTATCTTTTCAGAAGTCAAAGATGGTATAATCTTAATTTTAGGACATAAAAATATAACGGTATTACAGAACCCTCCCTGAAACATAGATTATTTTTTAGGACAGTACCTTATCCTATACAACAGAATAAGAACCAAAAATTCATTTTTCATGTTGGTTGCTGTAACTGGATTTAGGTAAAAGATCTCAGAGAAACTATGATAAGAGCAGGAATATGGCTCACAGGTTTTAGTTTCTTTTCATCTTCTTGCAGAGAACAATATAAGACAATATTCCATACAATATTGTTTAGCTAACACTGGCAATTACAGCACTGCAAAAGCAACTTGTTGAAAAAGTGACATTTATTACCAGTCCTGTCATACTGAAAAATACCCAAGGAGCAAAATGGAAATCAATGTAATTGCAAGTTATCAACCTTAAATTTTTGTTCAATTATACAATACAGAAGAGCAAATTGAGAATATTTTGAGTTTACCAAGTACAGTGAGTAATAAATGTGCTTTCCAATTAAAGCACAGCACTCCCTAATTTCTGGCATATGTCTATATAGCAACCTGAAGATTATTTTTTTAAAATTCTATTAATGTGTATTTATCTTCCTGAAGCACATCCTTCAAATCTGTAAGGAACTTTCATATGCATGCAATATAAGCTTGAATACTTGACTCGTGTTCAAATGACAAGGCAAAATGTTCTGGTCATTTTGATATAATAATGAAATATTGTATTGGATAAATCACATTATTAAGCAGCATAATTCTTCAATTAAAATAGCTGATTATGTGTCATCATCCTCCCATATATTGTCATCACTGCAGGCAGTGGTTTTTTTCACTTGTAAATGCACCCTGCAGAATACTTGCAAAAGAAGTTGAATTCCGATAACAGTTTAACACTTGATCTTGAGTTTATTGAGCTCTGACAAAATCAGATTTTTGTATATATCAGCTGAACAATATCTTGCTGATTTCACACAAAAATATGTTTATAACATTTCATTCTAGGATGGAACATGTTCTCAAATGTTACTGTATTTTATTTTCCAAAACTGCAGTCATGCCTTTCTGTTTTTCCAAATGTTTTTAAAAGCATGGATCCAAGCTGAAGGCAATGGAGAAGAAGAAAGGTGAAAGTAAGGGTTACCAAGTTACCAAGCATCTGAAAGTTGTAAAGTTGACAAACATGATAATGTTAGCTTTTTATATTCAGTTTTTGGAATGCGACTATTTTTGTAAGCAGGTTTATCAATTAAAAATTCTTAACATTGCAAGGTTTGATCACTGTCAAATTCCACCTTGAATAGTAGTACTACATTTGTATATCTTATATGTGAAAGTCACATTGCATTCTTTGTATGTTCAGTGTTCAATATACAGAGAAGATTTTTGCTCAATCTAATGGCCATCCAGAGGCCACATAATAATTTTTTATTATTTTCCACCAGCACAAATCTTAGTTACTTTTTCAACAGTACTGACATCCACATATGATATTATCTTATACTTTATCATCTATTCGTACCTATCTTAATCTATATTATCCTTGTTTATCATTAATCATCAATACATATTGCCTTTATATTACAGTTATTATTATACATCCTTAATATTGTCTTATTCTTTTAACATCTCTTCATACCATCCTTAATACATATTATACTTGTTTATAATTAATCATTAATACATGTTACCTTTATATTACACTTATTATTGTACATCTTTGATCCTTCTGTCTATCCTATTATATCTTGTGTATTACTTTCTTGAGAATTCTTATTTAATCATCTTTTCTAATTCTTATCTCTCTTTTTCTAGCCACTTGTACCATCTATGCCAAACCAAGTAGTATTCTGATTCTTCTTTCTCTCTCATTTTAAGTGTGAGCATGTCCATTTCAGCACAGTCTGCTATTTTTTGTATAATTGACTCTTCAGTTGGGGTTCTCTGCTCTTTCCACATTTGCGCATAAGCTATTCTGGCCATTGTCAATATGTGTAAAATTAAATATTTTATATTTTTCAGATATTGTTTTTGAATAATCCCAAATAGAAAGATTTATGGTCTGAAATCAATTTGGCATCCAATAATTTTTTGTGTCCAATTCCTAATTTTATTCCAACAGGTCCTGGCCTGAGGGCATAGCCACCACATATGATAGTAGGTACCATCAATTCATTTGATCATTTGCATTCTTCTTAAAGACTCTCTTAAAGAATGCAAATGACCAGCTGTCTGGCAAGGAGTAAATACTTCCATTCCACACCATTCAGCCAAAGTTGAAGAAGCTTCTTGGATGAGAAGCGAAACATCTTCAAACAAAAACCAGAAAGTCCATCTGCCTCTTGAAAAAGCACCTTTGGGACAACCATAAACTGGATGACTGAGAATCTCCATTGACAGTGAGTATAGCTATAATTCCAAAACTTCTGAATAAGGAAGAGTCCCCTAGAGTTTATGATACATTTAGCCTGCTTTAATTTTATTTTTTTAGCATTTTTAGTCAACACTCTTTTGAAAGCAACATATTTCACGTTGCAGTGGGATTCTAGGTATTTTTAGAAAAGGGGAAGAAACAGTTTTAAATGGCTTGATTTCCAATTAACTGTACCGCAGAACAGTGTAACCAATTTTTTTTTGGGGGGGTGGTGTTTTGAAGTAGCTGAATTAGTTATCTTCAGGATTGTACAAAGAAAAAAAAAGTTGAATGACTTTTCTTCTTGGTGTTACTGGAAAGGTAGTCTAAGATGTTGTCATGCCAATCTAAATATGCAATAGTCCCATACATATTTTTACAGTATATCCATTTTACAGAAAGGCATAAAATGCAATGCAATTGTTGTAGCCCATATTATTTCAAGTCTAAAAATCTCAGCTATACAAATGGCTCAAGTTTGTGTCCAAGCAAAGGAACTAGCCATCCAGTATAAAAATAGTGCAAAACATAAAGTTATTTTTATAAAAATGATATACAACATAACCACATATAAATTTAAAATTATTGTCATTGTAGGTGAGCGCTTATAAAGTGAAATTAAGAAATTGTCCTCATTCAGTGACTGATATTTAGCAGAAAGTGCTGTATATGTTTTTCATTTCTAAATTACATAAAAAAGTATTCTATCATTAGAAGCATCATTTCTAAGGTGCTGTGTGCTCAAGAAACTGGTGAATCAAAAAATGTCTTTCATTTGAAAAGCTTAAAAAGCTTCTATATGTGTGTGTGTGTGTGTGTGTGTCAATCTTGCCTAAATATATGTTACAAGAGAAGTGAGAAAGAGAAATCATACTTTCCAAAAAATCTAAAATAGCTAAAGGAAATGTAATCCTTCCTTGCAGAAAGATAGTTAGCTCTGCATCCCATAGCATCACAAGGGTAACTAAAGTTATTGCTCTGGAAAGAAAAAAAAATGGAATTACTGTTTTATTAACCAATGTTCTAAAGACACATTATATAATAATAGTCTGAAAAGGAAGGAAGGATTAATTTAATTAGAAATGAATTAAGAATAAATCAGAAATGAACTACAGACTGGAAAGACAAGCAGTACAATGATTATTTTGAAATTATTATTTTAATTAAAACAAGGGTGCCACATCCAAGTTTTCTTCGCATGAATGCAGGAGTTGTATTTGGTATGTGCAGTTTACCAATGTTTCCTGTTATCTTTTTAAAAATTATCTTCAGTTAAGCTTGATATTTTATATTACCTAATTACTCACTCTGGAAGTATCTTGTTTATTACCTATAAATGGTAAACTTGAGCTAGGATGTTTTTCTAGCCTTCTACTCCAAAATTAGGACAGAACTTACTTCCTTGGTTCCCCAAGTATCTTCAGAATATATGAAGAAAGGTCTTCAATTCTGTATGTGTTAATTCCATTGACCACAATGAAATGTTCAATATTAGTTATCACTAATGTATACGTTGAACTACAATATGTAGATTATTGTTCTGTTCTGAATCCATGTGTAGTCACATTTGATGCATGTTTGTTGTCAGCAAATAATATCCGTATTTCTCTGTTTAGCTGATTTACTTTATTGGATATTTTTACATTTTATAACCATTATTTAAGGATGCAGTGGCTCAGTGGCTAAGGCGCTAGCTTGTCGATCAGAAAGGTTGTGTGATGACCCATAGTCTCTCAAAATAACCCCAAACCCAAAACATACATTAAAGTCCAGTAAAGCCTTCAACTTAACTTCAATGCTTTATTAGGCACAATTTAAAGTCACAAAAGGCAAAAAGAAAACCAAAACAAACTGCATTGAAGAGAGTTCCAAAGCAACCCAAGATAATTAATCATACATTCCAAGAAGATAACCGAGGAGAGTCCATGGGAAGAATGCCAGCAAAGATAAACCTCTTTCAAAGAAAACACTAAACTTTGACTCCAGCAATTCTGACTATGCAGTTACAACCTTATATACATAGCTCCCAGCTGCAAGCCACAAGGAGGATCATGGTTATCTCCTCCTGAGTAGACCTCGCTTTTCCCTGATCCTCTCCTCTGCCCTTCTCCACCACCTTTGGAGCCACATTCCCACTCCCTATTAGCTGTTCCTCCTCTTCCTCAGAGTCAGTCTCCACCAGGGGCATGATAGGTTGGCAGTTTAGTGGTTTGAATCCCTAGTGCTGCATAACGGACTGAGCTCCCGATACCTGTCCCAGTTTCTGTCAACCTGGCAGTTAAAAAGCATGTAAAAATGCAAGTAGAAAAATAGGGACCACTTTGGTGGGAAAGTAACAGCCTTCCATGTGCCTTTGGCATGTAGTCATGCCAGCCACATGACCATGGAGACATCTTCAGACAGCACTGCCTCTTCAGCTTTGTAACGGAAATGAACATTGCCCCCTGGAGCCAGAAATGACTAGCATATATGTACAAGGGGAACCTTTACCTTTTACCAATCATTATTTGATATTCTGAGCTATTTATCAAAAAGTTGCTGAGTGAGGTTCTTTGGGCTCTGAGGACTCCCTGGTCTCAGTAGTCATACGGTGGTGAAGGGAAACACATCAGACATGTGACATTGGTGACACATTATGTTGAGGTAATTTCCCATTAGGAGAATGAGCGCATACAGGGAGACATAGTGAGAGAAGTGTTGAATAATACACACATAGCACACAGATGCACTGTACAGGAAATGTAGGTTTTTACTTCCAGAAACATTTAAGCAGTCCAAAGTCATTCACAGATAAAATAAGTCAGTTTTCAGTACAGGGATAATCCAATAACAAAGTTCAGTGTCAAAAACAATTCAGTATCAGACTGACATCAAATCCAAGAATATCAGTCAATTAGAAAGAACGGCAAAACTCTCCAACAGAAGGAAAAAGAGACTCAAAAAAACAAACTCTCTTCTGAGACTAAGACCAAGACAACCCAGGTTTCTGGCTCCATCTTATGGCCTTTTGAGAAATCACACCCAATTACAATTTTGCATTTTCTTAAAGAGACAGCATTAAAATGTCTATCCTGGTTTATATACTGTCCAACCCAAATAGCTGTTAGGTGACTTATATTCCTAACATTCTCCCCTTTTGGGTAAGACAATATATACAACCTTATATTCTAAGTCCATAATCTTCACAGCACGACTTATGCTTTATAGAGCCTTGGGCCTTTGTAAAATGATCTGCTATATTGTTTTCTGGCATACAGTAATTAATTAATTAAATTAATTTTTTATTTAAATTAATTAAGTAATTAAAGCTTAATCATTTTACTTTGCACACATTGTCTCACATTTAAGTATCTTAAATCTCTGTGTTTTGTTCTTGTCTTAACAGCAATATTCGAAGCCATCTGTATTGCTGATTGGTTATCTTCATAAACAACAATAGAATCTGTTACATTAATTCCCATATGAATCAATAGTTGTTTATACAAAACTAAATCTATACATAATAAAGACAAACATGAGAATTCAGCCTCCATTGTTGACAAACTTAGATGTTTCTGTCCAATAGATCTCCATCCAATCAACACTTTTCCCAATAATACAACAGTACCTGATGTAGATTTTCATGCATTTATGTCTGTAGCAAAACTTGCATCAGCATATGCATTTAAATTCAGTTCATCTTTAGGCTCCAAATACAATGCATAATACATTGTTTGTTTTAGATATCTTAACACATATTTAGCAGCTTGCCAGTGCCTTTCAGTGGGCTCAGTCAAATCTTGCTAATTGATTAACACTGTATGCAATATCTGGCCTTGACCAATTACTGAGATAAGATAAACTTACTCATCCAGGACTGATAAATGTTCTTATCAAAAATAGGACTTTGAACATCACTATGGCTAAACTCCTGGCTCATTGGTGTTTTAGCTGGTTTACAAAGTTCCATTTTATAACTTTTTAGCAATTGGTTAATTTTATCTGCTTGTGAGATCTTGTATCCTCCCCTAGTTCTATCTATCTTTAAACCAAGATATTGTTTGATTTCTCCTAACTGTTTTATCTTAAATGTATGTTCCAATAGTGAGATTATCTCAGCAGCTTCTTGTTCAGTTTTGGTGATTAATGCTATGTCATTAGTAAACAATAGCAACAATGAAATTATACCATTACTTTCTTTTTTAAACAAACATGGATCAGTCATGCCAGCTACAAAGCCTATCTTAGTTAATTCTTTAACTATACATTGGTTCCACTCATATTCTGATAGCATTAAACCATAAAGACTCTTTCAATTTCCAGCAATCAGCTGTATTATCATTTTTTATGCCTGTTGTAACTATGTATCATTCATATGTTTGCAACTGTGTATCATTGCAACTATGTATCGTTCAGACATTTGCAACATTGTATCATTCACGTGTAATCATTGAGCTTCTGTCTCCTCAGTGACCTTTTGCAGGGCACGTACAGAGACAAGGAGCTAAACATCTGTAGAAATAGCTTATTTACATTGTGATTACATTGTCTGGCATGCAGCTTTGTAAAGAAGGAATATCCTGATCGAATTATAAATCTTGCCATCCTGTCTGACCTGGTATCTTGCCTTATCTGAGCTATTGTAAATCCTGTATATCCTGTCTGACCTGGGCTTGACCTAGGCTCTGAAAAAACAATCACCCCCTTGTGAAGGAGCATAATAAAAGAGCGTGTACCCAGACATTCTGCGCGCACTCATCCCGAGGAACTTCGTCTCCTGTCGTTTCTTTCTCCTTTCGCTCCCTATCATGAGACGCCCATCTAATGCGGGATAGAAGATACCGCATATGCCTAAAGGTTTCTTTAAATACATAGTGTGTTGCAACGGTGCATGCAGATATGCCATCTTTACATCCAAATGATTTACAATGGATTTCTCCTTAGCTGCCCACACTAATGTTGTCCTTAATGTAGTAGGCTTCAGACTAGGTGCAAATACTTCATCATAGTCATTTGCTGTCTGATTGAATCCTTGTGCTACTAACCTGGCTTTATGGGTAACAGTCCCATCTACACTAGTCTTGAGTTTATATATCCATTTACATCCTATGGCATGTTTACCTGGTGGTAATTTAGCATTTTCATATACCTCCAATTTTTTAAATGATTCTAGTCCCTTATCCATTGCTTTCTGCCAAGCAGCCTGATCCTTAGCAGGATACAGTTTTAGTTCACTATAGTTAATAGGAACTGTATTCATTTGGCATACAACACTAGCCTGATATCTATCAGGTGGTCTTGTTACTCGGGTTGAACATCTTGTTAATACAGGGCTAACTGGTGGACTTTCCTGTGCCACCTGCTCCTGTTCTTCTACTTCCTCCTGTGCCTGTTCTCCTACTTTCTCCTGTGCTTCTTCTTTAATGGCTATTTCATCTTTGGGGACTATTTGGGTGTCAATAATAATATCATTGCTGGATTCCTGTTCCAATTTATCCCATCCAACGTGCTCAAGAAATTTTGCACTAGCTCTATGATAAACATGAGCTGTGCCTTGATCCCAAAATCTAGATTATCTATGGTTGGCTTTATAACCCACAAAAAATAACTTCTTAGCTCTATGTTGCTCTTTCATTATTACTTGTGAGGGAATATGCACCCATGCTGGAGCTCCAAATGTGTGTAGGTAACTTAAATTTGGCTTTCTTCCATGCCAACGAGTGAATGGCAATTCACCAGTTAACTATATTGTTTAAAACATGATTACTACACATTATGGTTATGGCCTCACCCCACAGTTTTTCAGGTACACCTGAATCAGATAACATAGTACGAGCCATGGCTTGTTTGCCCTCTTCATTCTACATGTTTGCCCTCTTCATTCCCTCTTCATTCTACAAACATTTGCCCTCTTCATTCTACAAACGAGTTATGTTGTGGTCTGTAAGGTGCAGAACGTTTATGCTCAATACCAGCCAATTTCAACTTTGTTTGGAATCTCTTGTTAACAAAATCAGTCCCCTTATCAGTAACCAAAGTAATTACTTTACTCCTCATTTTTCTCTCAGCAAACCTTAGCCAGTTAAAGAAATGTTGGAATGTTTCTGTTTTGTTTTTCATAAGATAGCAGAAACCGTATTGTGAGTAATGCTCCATAATACTCAAAATATAGCAGGCACCTCCCATACTTGGTTTTTTAGGACCAGTTATGTCAGCAAAAACAACCTCTAAAGGTTCTTTGGTCTTAAACCCATTTAGTCTGTTTGCAGGAGTAACCTTACTTTTTTCTTGGCTACAAGCATTACAGTTTAAATACTTGCTACAAGGTTTCAATTTTACTCCCTCTGACAATTCAACAGTTTGTTTGAGCATTTTGAAATTAATGTGCCCCAGACATCTATGCAGTAAATGTAACATTGTTATAAACATTAACATTGTTATAAACCAAGTTAATAACAACAACTTAACATTGTTATAAACCAAGTTAGCCATCTTCAATTGGTCATCATGTATCACATATAAATCATTATCTAAATTAGCAGTAACACTTTTACCCTCTTTTTCTATTATACATTTATCTCCCCTAAAGGTGACTATATAACCAAGATTAACTAAAGCCCTTACTGACAATAAATTAAGTTTCAGTTACAGGTACATATAACTTAGTTAAATGTTTGTTTATACAAGAACAATATGCAGTACCTTCAACTGAATGCACTCATTCTCCTAAAGGGGAATTACCTCAATAGGTTTTTACTTCCAGAAACATTTAAGCAATCCAAAGTCGTTCACAGGTAAAATCAGTCAGTTTTCAGTCCAAGGATAATCTAATTACAAAGTTCAGTGTCAAAAACAATTCAGTATCAGACTTACATCAAATCCAAGAATATCAGTCAATTACAAAGAATGGCAAAACTCTCCAACAGAAGGAAAAAGATAGTCACTGAGACATACTCTCTTCAGAGACAAAGACCAAGACAACCCAGGTTTCTGGCTCCATCTTATGGCCGTTTGAGAAACCACACCCAATTACAGTTTTGCATTTTCTTAAAGAGACAGCATTAAAATGTCTATCCTGGTTTATATATTGTCCAGCCCAAATAGCTGTTAGGTGACTTACATTCCTAACACACTATGTCATTTTTTGGGTAGCATGCCAGGCGTCCAGAGCCCCTAGAAATTACACAAGACAGTCCTCCTCTTGTTCAGTCTCTGGAACCTCCTGAAATCATACAAAGACAGGGCATGCTTTCCCCCACTTTTTGGATGCAAGAGCATTCTCTGAAGGTTGCATGACCCAGAGCTCCCTCAGATAGACATTTCAAAGATTATTTACAATTATGTAAGTATTTATTTATTAAATAATAATTTAATATATTGCTCTCTGTTATGAATTATTTCTCTTTTGTCCATGTGTGATAATGTATGTAATTATATGTTTGTAGGTGTCTCTGTGTGTGAATGTGTTGTCTCTGTATGAGATGTGCTAGCAGAGTTAAGTTAGGGATTTTCTGAATTTTTGACATGGGATGCCCAAAAGGTTCATTTATCACCGTCCTTATTCTGGCTGTTCTACAATATTCGCTGGATAATCCATCCATTTCTGTTTATACTTTATATATCATAGAAGATAATATTTGTAGCTCAGGGTTGAACTGAGAGTTTTTTGATGCTCTCTGAGCTTGGTAACTGTTCTATTCCCTTTGTACTTGTATGGGTAGATGTGACAAAAGAAACAGCATTCTGCATTTTTAAAATTAGCTCTTGCGTTCTGGATTCCTGCTTCTTCCTGTTTGATTCGCTTCTTACATCCAGAAGCAAATTAAAATAGAGCTTAAGCCCATGTCACATTGCACCAACGGATGCAAAGAGGATGTAAAATGGACAAAAAAGTTTGCCATCCGTTGGTTAACGCAATGTACTCACTGCCTCTGTTTTGCTTCCTCTCTATCCGTCCAGCATCCGTTTATTGACGTTTCATCCGCTCAGAAAGTTTTGAGCTGCCCAAAACTTTTGAGCGGAAAATGTATCCAATGCATCCGTTCTGCATCGTCTAGGCATACGGGGGACATCCGTTCTGCATCCATTATGCATCTGCTATATCCGCTAGGCATCCGCTGTGCATCCGCACAACTCAAATCAATTCCAGCGGTAAACGGATGCAGGGAGGAAGCAGAATGGACGCACAGCGTTAGTAGCACGGATGGAGAAAGGATGAAAGCGGATGCAGCTCATCCGCTCTGAATCCGCTCTGCATCCGCTCTGCAACCTCTACGCATCCGCTCTGCATCCTCTATGCATCCTCTACGCATCCGCTCTGCATCCTCTACACATCCTCTACGCATCCTCTATACATCCGCTCTGCATCCTCTATACATCCGCTCTGCGTCCTCCCCACGTCCGTTCCTTTCTGTGTTATCCGCTCTGCTTATGCAAATTTTTGCCCCTTTTGAGAGCGGATAACAATGGATGGAACATTTTGCTCATCCGTTGCGTCCTTTTTGTATCCGTTGGGCAGTGTGACATGGCCTTTACTAAGACACTACATATTGCTCCTGCAATGATCATCATCATCCTGAATTAATATTGCTTAGGTATGAACCTTTCTCTTATCAATTGGTTTACTGGTTTTTAGCCAAGCCATTAAGAACAAGTAGCAATTTTTTGCCTACATTATGAGATTAATTGTTGCAAGGTACTGAAAAGGAGACTTTAACAATGACAAAAAAAATCCCTTGTCTGATAACAACTTTTAAAAATTTACTATGGACATTAAGAAGATTAAAATGCATCTTTAAAAGTATTCAACTTGTATATAATTCTTGATATATATGGCTGTTTTTAAATTAGCCAGTGCTATCCTGGATTCAGTATTATATAAAATGGCTTATTTTGCTTGAACTATAATATTTAACATATATCTTTAGCGTGGACTAAATTTAGCAGAATGTTTCTGACCTCAGAACAAATTCCTACTGACAGGCCCATATGCATTATTATTAGAATTATCTTTAGTGAGCCCTTTTGTCCTATGCTCATGTTTAAAAAGATTAGAAGGCATTACTTTAAAACATTAGAAAACCTAGTACTGGATAACTTCTACTTTGCAGTTTCTCACATGGGGTTAGCATCCATTAGTAAGTAAAAGACCAACCATAAATACAACACTGCAAATCAAAGGAAGTTATAACTTAAAGAATGGTTGGACTGGCACAGCACACTGAACCATTGTGCTTATATGATCATGAGTTGCTAAGTAAGTCGCAGTGTGCAGTGTTCATACACAATGTCAATTTGGGTGAAAAGTTGCATATGGTAACTACAGAGCCATGGTGGTGCAGTGGTTACAATGTAATATTGCAGGTTAACTCTGCCGACTGTCAACAGTTCAATTCTCACTGGCTCAGGGTTGACTCAGCCTTCCATCCTTCTCAGGTGGGTAAAATGAGGGCCTAGATTGTTGTGGGCAATATGCTGACCCTGTAAAATGCTGACAGAGGGCTGTAAACAGTGATGGTATTCTTCCGGTTCGGCCTGGTTCCACCAAACCAATAGCACCAATGAGCAGTGGAAACTGAACCAGTTCTCTCCAATACTCTGCTGTTGGGCCCACCTGCCCACCCGGGCTCCCATACTAACATTTATGACCTGCTTTTGAAGTGCAGCTCCTTTGCGCAGCACAGCAGTTTGCCGCGAAGCAGATGCTGAAGTGACAGGGAGAGTGCAGGATTGCAGGAGGCAAGTTAGAAAGCCCCTGCACAAAGTGTGCATTTGGTGCACAAAGTGTGTGTGCACATGCGCAAAGCACACCCACCAAACCACACCCGCCGAACCAGTGGTAATTTTTTTTGAAATCCACCTCTGGCTGTAAAGCAGTGTGAAGAGGTATACAAGTCTAGGTTCTGCTGCTAGTGCTATAGCTGTACAATTGAAGACCCATTCTTTCCATGGGTGTCACACAACACTTTAAAAAACCAGGGCTTTGCCTTATGGCCATGGCCATCATCTTCATGGTTTTGACAGCTCTACTCCTGTGGATACCTGTGCAAGCTACAATGAAATAGATTTTACAAACCAAAACATGCCAAAAGTCAAAACTAACAAATTGTGTTCTGCTTACCATAATGTGCTAACCTAGCCAACTGACTCATTGAATAAATCATGGATTAGGTAAACCATGGATCAATGTATGAACCCAATTGATGTCATCCATTAATGTGTGTGTGAGTATACACACACACACACACACACACCTTATCTTCTATTATACTGGCACACTTACAAGACCATGTCTTTGAAAGTCAAGCTTTGAAATTAGCACCTGTCTATTTTTGTCTCTCAGGGATCATCCACCCAAGGTCACTAGAAAGAATTTTTTTTATTGCTTTTCTGACTGTAGCCTGATGCCTATAGCCTGACTATCTCAGTTCCTTTTGTTTAAGTGAGAAGAAACTGAACAAGACAAAGTGTCTTAAATGAACATTTAAGAGAAGGGCAAAACATTTCATAAGGACATTTCCACCTGTATATCAGTACACTGTGGGTGAGAGAGAAAAAACAAAGGACATGGAAGTAGCGTGTTAAAGTACCTTCAGGAACAGTTAGTGCTTTAGCTATTTTGCTCTTCTAAAATCATTATTTCATAAGTTCCTTTGACTAATGTCTGATATGTGGTGAGGAACTGACTGTGCGCCTGATTGCCTCCCTATTGTACCAAATACTACATCAGAGACAATAGAGTATTGAGACAGGCAATATTCCTAGCATAAGTAACTGGCTGGTACAAATTTAAAGCAATTTGAAGACTTCTTTCAATCTAGGTATTTAGAGTTTTGATTTATGCCCAGTCCCATCAGTATGTAGCTGGCACTTGACAGGGGTCATTGCCAGTGAAAATAAGAGCCCCCCCAAAATCAAGTTTTTTAAAAAAATATTTAACCAAATTTATATGGCTACTCATTCACTCTCAGTGTCTCTGGGCAGCTTACAAAAATAGAAACCCAACATATAAACAATAAAAACAATAACCCATGAAAGTAAGAAAATGGCTATGAGTTACTCAACACAGCTTGATAATCCACTGGGCTTTGCTATATTCTATATAACTAGGTTCATGTTCATGTTCATAATCTAGATAGCTAGGCTTGTGTTCAACATAGGCTACGATAGGATAGGATGGAGTGGGTGGGTGGGACGGGACAGGCCGGGACAGGACAGGATATGATAGGATAGGATTGGCCAAGTGTGAATGGACAACACACAAGGAATAAACAGAAAAAGGTGTACATGCTGATATTGTTAATTAATTGAATCTCTAGTTAGTATTTTGACTTCAATGGATCTCCAAGTTCTCAGAGAACTCACAGAAAATGTAACTCAGTGGTCACATCCAGCATATCCTTTACCAAGGAGTGATAGCTCCTCCTAAGTGCATTGATTTACAATATAATTTATTTACTGCCCCAATGAAATAACTTGGGGTGGTCCAGCTGTTTGATCTAATTTCAATATGTGAAGGGTTCAATATGTGAAGGGTGAAGGATGTGTGTTTGTGTTTATTTTCATGGCCATGAAGTGCACTAAAGATGGTGTTTGATTTCATGCACTGAAGATGGTGTTTGATTTCGTTGTAGGAGGTGCAATGACAATAAAGTAAACTAAACTAAACTAATTGATCCAGCCATCTGGATCTGGGACACAGCTGAACAATCCAAAGGCAGACAAGGCAAAGGAAAATGTGAGGAAGGAAAATAATGTTAAGAAGCAGCAGTAGTAACCGTAGCTAAGGCAAAAAAGGGCAACCAGGTGTCATCATCAAAACTAGAAAGTGTCCATATTCTCCTGTCCAAAAAAGATAGCATGGACTTACTTAAACTCTGTAAATTTAGCACTGTGAAATCAATTGGCTGAAAAGAGTAGAGAATGTCTGAATGAAAGGTTAGGTAAGCATGGAGCAATGTGATTAGAATGCAAGGGCAAGGGCTGATATGCTTGGGGAAAAAATCTGTTGCTCAATAGGAGAGGACAATTAGAGCCTTAACAATTGGAGGAGATGAAGGGTTTTGTCAGATCATCCCTCAGTTGCATAAAGGAAAAGATGACAAAACCACAAAAGTCACATCAAAGACCAAAATGTCTGGGCAATGTATGACAGAGAAATAAAAACTTACATTGAAATGATCAGTTTATTTATCTAGTGTACTTTCTTGTGTCCACAATATTTGTATGGTAGGTGACAGTATTAATGGCCTTCCGGCTAGCTAGCTTATGTAATTTTTTTGCAAGTATTGGAAAGATCTGTGACATTTCTCCTTCAGGGTTTCAGAAAGAATGACAGATCTAAGTAGGGTTCTCCCTTCCCAAGCTTTCAAGACGAACAATTGTTGATGTTCCTGGTTTATCACTTTGTCAATATTCACACCAGTGAGGTAATCATATATAACAAGCTTCACACTGAAGTGCCTGTTTTCTTTCCCAACTGTGTTTTTCAAGGTTTTTTTTTTTTTTAATCTATCACAGCTCTCCTATCATGGTGACATTATTCATTACAGGGAAGGGCATTTGTTTGAATGTTTTCTTCACAGGAATGTATCTGATCAGCCATTTTTACCTTCTGCTGGGGTAACAGGCCAATTCAGCATTTAATTTAACTCAATGGCTGCCTTTGACACTGCATAATTTAAACTGATTTTGCAGCACCTATGTGGAACTTTCCTTGAGGTACATGCTGTTTACTCAATGGTCTTCTATGCAGACAAAATATGAAAGTAAAACTCAAATAGCAAAACTTTCTGCTTTATATCAATGACCTATGAGATCATATTAAAAGCAGCTATATCCTCCACCAATGACGTAAAATTATTTAACATCACTGACAATGCTGCTGCCCTACAAAGCAACCTTGATTATGTGTCAGAATGGATGCATAATTGGCAACTCCAAATTTCAACTAATAAATGCTCTGTCCTACACACTGGCAATAAAAATCAGAACACCAAATACAAGTTGGGCAGAAACAACCTCGTAGATGACCCTCACTCTGTCAAGGACCTAGGAGTACTCGCCTCAAATTATCTAAGCCCCAGAGTTCACTGTAACAGCATTGCCAAAAAAAAAAAAAAAAAAAGTTGTTAAAATTATTTTGCAAAGCTTCTTCTCTGGTAACATTGAATTGCTAACCAGGGCATACAAAACCTTTGCCAGACCAGTTCTAAAATACAGCTCATCTGCCTGGAACCCAACTATATATCGGACATTAATAAGATTGAGCAGGTTCAGAGGTATTTCTCGAGAAGAGTATTCCACTCCTCTACTCACAATAGTATTTCCTATGCCTCCAGGCTCGAAATTTCGGGCTTGGACAATCTAGAACTGTGCTGCCTGCAGTCCAATCTAAGCATAGTACACAAAATTGTCTGCTACAAATTATCTTGCCTGTTAACAAACTTCTTTAGCTTTAACCACAATAATACACAGGCAAAAAACTGATACAAACTCAAGGTAAACCATTCAAACTCGATTGCAGAAAATACACCTTCAGCAACAGAGTGGTCAACACCTAGAATGCTCTACCAGGCTCCATTGTTACAGCCTGAAACTCTCACAGCTTCAGTCTCAAACTGCCTACCGTGGACTTCACCCCATTCCTAAGAAGTTCTTAAAAGAGGCATGCATAAGCACACAAGCGTGCCTACCGTCCCTGATTTACTATCTCCATTTATCTGTATTTACTCCCTTTGTTTTTATTTATGTTCATACCTATACATGTTATCTTGTACATGTTTGACAAACAATTAAAATAAAATAAATAAAATATATTACAAGTGGTATAAACATTTCTGGGAGGCAACTGGCTAATTTTTAGTGCATATAGTTCTACAGGACCACAAAGGCTCCAAAAAAGCTTTTTTGTTGTTGTTATCAATGCATAATCAAGTAGCCATCAAACAGACTTTTTGGTGGTCAAGATCTTAATGAGAGCTGCTCTAGAAACCTAGGATTGCAGGTCACTGTGACTACCCAGTCACAAATATTATTTTTGTGGCAATATGTTTGAGGTGTAACTTCAAATTTGTATTTTTGAAGGCACAAATCATCTTGCCCTTTTTCATTCAGAATTTGGTTCTGGTACTAATCAACCATGGTAAATATTATAAGTGACATTCTAAAGCCGAAAAAGAAGGTAATACAACAGTATTGATTACATTGATTTTTTTTTATTATCATCAGTAAAATAATAATAAACAGAATGCAATCTGCACCCTTCTGGAAAACCACTGCCTAAATTAGGCTGTCACTGTTGTGGCAACTTTGATTGGTGCGCTATCTTGGATGTTGGCATAGGTTTTTAAATTTTATATTTTAATGCTTGTATCTATACCTACCTATACCTACTATATTTTAATGCTTGTATCTATACCCACATCAATTAATAATGATGCTTCTGACATGAATAATCCATCAACCATAATTTTCTCCTGGACCATCATTTGCAAGAAAACTATTTTATAATAGTTCCATTCCTCCTGCAAAATTGGGTTCAGAGGAATATTGGGTCATTTTGATAGATATGGGTCAGAGTATTTTTTCCCCCAGTGGAATTTGATACCTATATGAAACTTTTAGGCAATTTTCAAGAATGAAGGCAAACGTATGTGTCCCAGGATAATGTTGCAGGATCCAACATGAGTGGGTCATAAAAACCAGAGGTTTAGCTCTGCAGAATAAACCTCTGGTTCTGGTGACTGAGAGATTGGATCCTTCGGTTTTCAAGCTAGATTTCTCTGCTTTCTCCTTAATTTTTTCTGAGCAAAGATGTGTTTTTAAACACTTGGAAATTCCTCTCTTCACCCAGATTTTCATATATAGATGCTTTACAATTTTTTTTTTTAAACTTTTAATGGAATTGATATATTATAACAAAAGCTTATAATAACAATAACAACAACAATCTGTGTCGCTCTTAAAGCAAGGATTCACCTGTCACTTTTATGCAAATTATCCTATCATAGTTGAATGGAGAAAATCAAGAAGGTGGAAGAAAGAGAGACGGTGCAGAAGCATGGCTAAATTTAAATCTCTGATATAACTTCCAGTCCAGAAGTTGAAATAATATGAAAGAACAGAAATTTCCCAGGTGCAAGACTGAGATACGTTTCTTCACATTTTAAGGGAGTGTCAAAAGGCAAATGCACACATGGGGTGCAATCTTTGACAAGGCTATTGCAATTGGAGCCTGGACCCCACAAAGGTCAGCAGAAGTATTTATGCCAGCAAGAAAGCAGAATAGTGATCTTTACTTATTGATTATTGGCCTCTGGAATGTCTTCTAGGACAGCATTTGTCAATCTTGGAAGAAAATAGAGAGTATAATAGAACAGTACAGAACATAACAGAATATTCTTGATTGGCCAAGTATGTTTGGACACACAAGGAATTTGTCTCAGTGCATGTATGGACAGAGAATTCTCAGACTTCCCAGAATTCTCTGCCCTAGCAATCAAGTCCACACGTCTCATAGGTGCTATGGTTGAATTTTTTTTGTCACAGAATACAAAAAAATGCAACCATAATTTTCATCTCTAAAGAGAAAGGTGATTGATTTCTCAGTACAAGATAGTCCTTGAGTTAACCTACCACAACTGGGACTAGAAATTGTTATTTATTTTTGAATTTATTCTATTTAGGAATTTATTTTGAAACATTTGATTGTGAAGAGCCTCTTCAGAATTTATCTTTTCTTAGGGAGATTTGGTCTACCCATTTCCTTCCTGGAAGCCTTGTGGTGAATTTTGGGATGCATTGTGGACACATAATTTTGTAGCTTTTTCTGTGTTCTCTTATGTTGGATTATTATTATTATTATTATTATTATTATTATTATTATTATTATTATTATCATCATCATCATCATCATCATCATCATCATCATCATCATCATTATCTGCTTCACACTGTTTGGGAATGAATACCACTACATTCATACAGGTAGCACACAAACGAGAGACCGTGAGACAAAGAAAACTATTTTAGGTTTTGCAAATATCTACCAAACGGATAGGCCTTTTGAACACACAACTTTTTTGCTAAGTACTTTATCTTCACTTGGCACCAATTCCATAATCTTTTAAGCATTCAATAGCATATAATTTTATACCTCTGTACTTTTAATGGCATTTGATTGCTTTACTTTATAGTTTAGTCTTTTTTAAAAAAATGGCTAAGAAGTCTTATAGTTTCATTCATTACTGTGATTATTCAGTTGTTGGGTTTTTGGTTTTGTTTTGTCACTTTGAAAATGTATTAATTTATTGCCTAATGTTCTTACTGCTTAGCCACCTGCAGGTAATTTGAAAGAAGCAGGAATACCCACTGCCAAAATAAAATGATTATGCTGGATATGTTGACTTATCACTCACATCTGCTAAGATTTTCCACTTGCTTCTTGGATGTCTGTCGTATCAGTGTGTGACTGTATCATAAACAGTCCCATTTAACAATCTTGAGTCCCAATAAAATTGCAAACATCAAATGGTTTAAACTTCAAATTGTCAAGGATCAGACAGAATATTTAAACAAGCATCTCAAGAGACAAACCTGAAAGAAGCATACACAAAGAAATTAACAACTCCAGAAGTTTGGTTTGTTCTGCTAAATTTGACATATCTCTTATGAATTCAATTATTATTCGAATACACAGAGGTTCATATCCAGACTGTAAAGTTCATAGAACTCATTTACCCAATAATGTAAAGGCCCTGTCACACTGCCCAACAGATGCAAAACGGACACAACGGATGAGCAAAATGTTCCATCCGTTGTTATCCGCTCTCAAAAGGGACAAAAATTTGCATAACCAGAGCGGAAAACATGGACGCGGGGAGGACGCAGGGCGGATGGAAAGCGGATGCGGAACGGAAGCCTAGCGGATGGAAGCGGATGGGAGCGGATGGCACATCCGCTAGGCTTCTGGGGGACCTCAGCAAAGCGGACACGGAACGGATGAAGCGGATGCCGAGCGGATGCACAGCGGAAGCCTAGCGGATGCCGAGCGTTAATTGCGCATGCGGGGGGATGCATTGTGCAAGCCCCCCGGATATAAAGGGAAGCAGATTGCACGTGGCCAGCATTCAGAGGAAAGACCTGCTGCAGGATAAATCGAGTCCTTGCCTGCCCTGCCTGCATGCCTGCCTGCAAGCCTTGCTGCCAGCCTGCCTCCAAGCCTCCTGGCCAGCCTCCCTGCCAGCCTTGCTGTCTGCCTGCCTGCCAGCCTTGCTGCCAGCCTGCCTTCCAGCCTCCCTGCCAGCCAGTCTGCCTGCCAGCCTTGGTGCCTGCCTTCTTGCCAGCCTTGCTGCCTGCCTGCCTGCCTTCCTGCCAGGCTTTGTGCCAGCCTTCCTGCCAGGCTTCCTGCCAGCCTTGGTGCCTGCCAGCCTCCCTGCCAGCCTCCCTGCCAGCCAGCAACCCCACAACCATGGGGAAGAAGTGAAAGTCTCAGCAACCTGCCACCATCCCTGGCAAGAGGGACAGGGCCACCCTCCCGCCCCCTGTCCCGGACTCTGCTTCTGCTAGGGCTTCTGCTGCTCGGGCTCACTCTTCTGGTGCTGGAGCTTCTGCTGAAGCTGAAGCTCCTGGCAGTGGTGCTTCTGCTGCGTACTCTGCTGAAGCTGCTCCTGGCGGTGGTGCTTCTGCTGCTGCATTCTCTGCTGAAGCTGCTGCTGGTCCTGCTTGTCCTGCTGGTCCTGCTTGTGCTCCTGGACTTGCTCGTCCTGTTCGTCCTGTTCGTGCTCCTGGTCCTGCTGGTGCTGCTGGTGCTGGTGCTGTTGGGGCTCCTGGTGATTACTCTGCTGCTGCTGATCCTGGTCCTGCTGATCCTGCTGCTGCTGCTGCTGCTGCTGATGATGATGATGATCCTGCTGCTGCTGCTGCTGCTGTTGATGATGATGATGCTGATTATGATCCTGCTGGTGATGATGATGATGATAATGATGATGATCCTGCTGGTGCTGCTGCTGCTGGTGGTGTGGAGGAGCAGCCCCTATCACCTGGGAGCCCCTCTGATGAGGGCCCATCTGGTCCTGGCAAAGGGAGGAAGAGGTGTATGCGGGGACGGGAGAGGAGGCAATAGTTCATTGAGGAGGAACACGAGGATGAGGTGCTGGAGTGGCTGAGAGAGAGTGACTATCTGTGGCGGAAGGGACACCGGCTGTACAGGGACACCAAGCAGAAGCAGGCTGCTTGGAGAGAGAGGGCGGAGAGTATGGGTTACACTTCGGAGGTGCTCCTCGGCTGGTGGAAACATATGCACACCTG
Organism: Laticauda colubrina; assembly: GCA_015471245.1. NCBI lineage: Eukaryota > Metazoa > Chordata > Lepidosauria > Squamata > Elapidae > Laticauda > Laticauda colubrina. Next base: position 6,106,140 of record BLBF01000003.1, read on the forward strand.
GTACGGGAAGCTGCACCTGAAGAAATCTGGCAAGGCCACAGTAAAGCTGACGGACAGAGAGACCTACGTCATGGCCAGGTACAGCTTCCTGGAGGGTGAGATTCACCACCGAGGAGCACCAGGAGCCCCTCTGTCTACCCTCTCTCTCCGGCAACCTGCTGCGACCCAGTCCTCTTCCGGCCGAGAGTCAGTCCCTGTCTCCAGGCAGGTTTTTGTGGAGCGTGCCATGGCGGAGAACCCGCGGACAGCTGTTGTCACCGTGGTGGAGCGTGTGGAGGACTCCCTGGTGCGGTGGGAGAGAGGAGACATCGAGTCCACCACAGTCGTAGCCGCATCCACCCCCCCAGCTCCGCCTCCACAGAAAGGCAGAGAGCCAGACAGCAGGAGGGGCAGAGCCACACTGTCCGCTGGAGATCAGGGACACCATCCGCACCAGTATAGATCTCCTCTCTCAGCTGGTCAGCACCGACTCCTCATCCTCCAACCGCAAGCCCTTCCTCACCTATGTGAACCAGACCCTCAAGAACATGGAGGAATCCCAGGACCAGGTGGTGAAGGAACGGATCACGGAGCTGCTTCACAACCCTCCAGACCCAGAGGAACCTGTTCCCACCCAGTCCAGTTTGCTCCTCCACCCCAGGTGATGTCCCTCCCATTCCAAGGCTTCCCACAGCCCCTCACCTACCAGGGCTACGGCTACCAGGAGGTCCAGCAGCACAGGCAGCAGCCCTTCCCAGCCCAGGCACAGAGTCATCGGGCGACACCGTTGCCACCGGTTCCACTGATGCCACCGATGCCACCGACGACACCGACACCAACAATGATGCCACCGACGACAGCGATGCCACCCACACCACCGATGCCACCCACGCCAGTCCTCACCCAGCTGCAGACCAGACAGCCCCACTACACTACTCCTTCCTCCACCCCACAGCCAAGCCCGGCCTCAGTACATCTGTCATCAGTACTGGGGCTGACACCCCATGGCATGGAGGAAGGACCTCTCAGCATCACGGGTCTGAGCCAGCTGTCTGAGAGCTTTATCAACACACCGTCCCCTGTTGTCCTCTCGGGGCCAGGCACTCCAGTGGCGCTTCAGACCAGCACTCCAGCACCACCCACCACCACAGCACCTGGACCCTTCACCCCTGAGACTGGGCACACCTCTGAGTGACCAATAAGAGTGCCAGAGAATGGGTAGCTGGCTACCTGTAGAGTTTATTTGGACACTTGACTTGGGTCATTTTTGTTTTACAGCTTGTTGTTCAATAAAGTTTATCTTTGATTCACACACTTGCTTCATTTCTTTTTTTTTATAAAGTCTTGGTGGAAACTTTTACAAATGGTTTAAGCCTTTGCATGCTTGTGGGATGGGTTAAGATAGCAGTGGGATGGGCAGGGATACCTGTGGGATAGGTAATAGCTGTGGGATGGGCAGGGATACCTTTGGGATGGGTAATAGCTGTGGGATGGGTAAGGATAGCAGTGGGATAGATAAGCCTCCAGTGCAAGCAAAGTGGGACTGTATGGTCCACCCTCCCTGGTGCCACACCTATGGCCCTTTATTATCAATAATAATGTAATAATCATCCACACATGTCAACACAAACACAACTCTTTATTAAACGCCCTGTTCATTGTAGGCCCACCCTACATACATGGCCCAATCTCATCAGTGAGATGAGACAGGCTGAAGGAAGCATTCATTAATCATCTATCATCCTGTCTTGCCACTCCACTGCTCCAGCTGGGGAGTTGCACCAGTGTCTCAGGAGGTTGCGCTGCTTCTTCCCTTCACATGAGGCTCTGTCGGGGCCTTGCACATCCACAGTATCTATCAGGTTTCGCCCTTGCCTCCTTTCTCCAGGCTCCATGTCCCCATTGCCTTGTTGGAGGTCCACGAGCCTGTTCTGCAAGACTGGGTAGCGGGTGCGCATGAGATTGTGCAGGATGCAGCAAGCTTCCACGATGTTCTTCATGGTCTCTGGGCGATGCTGCATGGTGGTGAGAAGTACCTGGAACCGATTGGCCAGGATGCCAAAGGCGTTCTCCACCACCCGCCTTGCCCTGGACAGCCTGTAGTTGAAGATCCTCTCTTCACAGGTGAGGAGTCTGGAAGTGTATGGCTTCATGAGGTAGGTTCTGAGGGAGAAGGCGTCATCCCCCATGATGAAGTCGGGCACATCTTGCGTGTCATTGGGCAGGGGGTCTGGATCTGGAAAGCCCATGATGAGGTTGCCTTCCAGCCCCTCCTTGAGGTCACTGGCGTTGTATACCTGGGCATCTGAACATGAGCCGCTGACTGAAGCATCGATGTACATGAACTTATAGTCAGCATCGACCATGGCGAAGAGGACGATGCTGAAGAAACCCTTGTAGTTGAAATAAGTGGACCCCGACTTGGCTGGAGATTTGCAGGCCACGTGCTTCCCATTGATGGCTCCAACGGTGTGTGGGAAGTTCCACCTCTGGTACCACTGCTCTGCAACTTTCTTCCATCCTTCAGTGGAGGGGCACTGGAGGAACTCCTACAGGTGTTCTTCGATGATGGCCTGCACCACTTCTCTGACCATAATGCTGATGGTGTTGTGTGGCACCCTCCAGCCGTACTGCATGCTCCTGTAGGTGGTCCCTGAGGCCAGGTGGCACAGAGTGAGTGCCACCTTGAGCCCAGGTTCCAGGCTGGGGCGGAAGTTGGTGTTTGCCTTGGTCAACCTGGGTGTCAGGCGCTGCACAACTTCGTCAAACATGGCTGGAGGCATCCTCATGAAGTTCTGGAATGCCCGAGTGTCTTCGTTCCTGAGCTCCACCATCAGCTTGTTGTACAACCCGTACTCTGCTCTTCTCCTGTTTCATCTTTGTACCCAGATGCTTCTCGGCCGCCTCCTTTTCTTCCCGTAGTAGAGTTCACAGAACCTGTAGATGGCTTCGCACTGTTGCCGAAGGATGGTGGCTGCCAAAAGGATTTTGTCGCAATCCACGGTGGACATGACTGGATGCTGTGGAAGAGGAAGAGTCAGATGAAGGCTGCAGAGGTCTGCACAGCTGGTCTGCTGGTCTGAAAGTGAGATGCAGACGAGTTGCTCCCCCTTTTTATGGGAGTATAGGTGTCCCTTTGCATCCTCTAGGCATCCTCTAGGCATCCTCTAGGCATCCTGTAGACATCCTTAGTATCCCAGATAGGTCCCCTCTGCGAACGTTTTTTCCATTTTAAACGCTTTGTTTCCATGCTGCATCCGCTAGGCATCCATTCTGCATCCGTTCTGCATCCGTTCCGCTTCCTCCCTGCGTCCGAGCAGATGCGAGTTGCGCGGATGCGCAGCGGATGCCTAGCGGATATAGCAGATGCGTAACAGATGCAGAACGGATGCGTTGCAGATGCGTAGCGGATGCAGAACGGACGAATTGGATACATTTTCCGCGCAAAAGTTTTGGGCAGCCCAAAACTTTCTGAGTGGATGAAACGTCAATAGATGGATGCGGGACGGATAGAGAGGAAGCAAAACGGAGGCTGTGAGTACATCGCGTTAACCAACTGATGGCAAGCTTTTTTGTCCGTTTTAAATCCTCTTTGCATCCGTTGGTGCAGTGTGACAGGGGCTTAACTTAAACTTTTAATTGGAGGAGTTTAGTATTAGTTTAGTATTAGTTTAGTATTTCAAATCTTGCTTTAGTTTCATATTTCCATATGTGTTTTCTTCCAACACAAACATTTTGTGTCCACCTGTCTTTAGTATTTTTGTAAACCACTGCATGTTTGAATGTGTCCCATTTTTTGCATTTTCTTCTAATTCGTGAATTCTTTGATGGAGTTTGGAACTGGAAGCTATATTGCAATGTTTTAAAAAGTAAAATATATATTTATTTTTTATTCTAAATAAATAATAAATGTAAAAACTGATTCTTACTTATTCAAACTCCCAGATTAGATGTTAAGTTTAATTTTTCAGAACTACCCTGTTTCTCCAACAATATGGCCTCCACGAATAGGAAGGCCCAGCATGTTTTATTAGCAAAAAATCAAATTAAGCCCCTCCCCCCAAATTAAGGCCTATATTAAACATGCGACATGGGGGGGATTGGCGGGGGAGGATTGCCGTTAGAAAGTATTTTTGTTGCATACCCGGATATGGTGCTGCCTGCGTTGACTTTGGCGTTGATGGGGCACTTTGTATCGGGAAATCTTCCTCCACCATTGCTTCTTCTTCTCCCTTGCTGCCATGACATTTGGAGCAACACTGCGACATTTGGTGCAGCCACACACAGCCAGCCAGGGCTCCTCCCTGCAACTGGAGCCCGGCAGAGACACTCGGCTTCAGGCGCTCCTGTTGCCATCTTCCCTTTGCCTTCAAAGGCAAAGCCAATTCTTTTTACCCTACTACCGGTACGACAAAGCCTCCCCTGCCTGAGAGGGCAGCCCAACCCCGCGTGGTGAGGTGAATCTCCCGGGGCCACAGAGCAGGATTGGCCCACCTCGGAAGAAGCACCCAGCCGCCATCCCTGCCTGGCGCCGGGCAGAGCACGAAGAGCTTTGCCGGGGGCACCCAGCACAGCTGACAGGCGGGCCCTCCTGCCCGCATCAATGCTCTTGCCAAGGCATCGAGCACCTCCCTGCTGGACCCTCCGCTCATCCCACCAGGGCTGCGTCAGAGCCATGTGGGCTGGGCAGAGCCAGGAAAGCAAGCTGCGGGTGCGCACCCACCTGCCAAGCAAAAGAGCCGGGCCAACCTGAGCTTGGCTTCCTTCCCAAGTCCCTCCAGCATGAACCCAAAGGGGCCACTGAGAGAGGCCGCCCGAGGCAGTGATAGTGCCCACCCGTCCAATATAACATTATCTTGATCACAAAAAAAGAGTCGTAAAAATATGTGAGTTTGTTAAAAATTGCCTAAATTGAAATGACACTTCAGCTTGACATCCAACAGAGGGGAGTTTATACCCAAACACAAATGCCACCCATAAACACTAGATGGTTGTTTCTGCAATTGCAGCAGATGAATCTAGGAAATCTTAGTTTGGTAATAGTTATATACAACTTATAACCATTTTGATCATTTGACCATGAGGATCCTGCAATAGTTGTAAATATGAAAAGTAGCCATAGCTCATTTTTTTCAGTGCCATTGCAATTTCAAATGAATGGTTGTAAGTTAAAGACTTCCTGTATTATTTTCCTATGAATGGAGGTATTGGAAGAACCAGAAATGAGTTTGAGGTACAATTACAAAATATTCTGAATGAATGTTACTGGAGAGGAGTGGAGGAAGTGTATTCTATAGTATATTAGATGACAAGAATGGATGAAGGAGAACACAATGAACATACAAGAAAAATGACTGGGATGTTTCAAAATAAATATATGGTGTAAACATAAGACTATTTATGCACAGACATTGAATGGAAATTTAACTGGGAAAACATGATTCATTTGACTGCTTATGATGAAAGGGGAAAACAATATGGTAAAGGTTCCCCTCGCACACATGTGCTAGTTGTTTCTGGCTCTAGGGAGTGCTGCTCATCTCCATTTCAAAGCCAAAGAGCCAGCGCTGTGTGAAGACTTTCTGTGGTCATGTGGCCAGCATGACTAAATGCCGAAGGCTCAAGGAACGCTGTTATCTTCCCACCAAAGTGGTCCCTATTTTTCTACTTGCATTTTTACATGCTTTCTAACTGCTAGGTTGGCAGAAGCTGGGACAACAGGAGCTCACTCTGTTACGTGGTGCTAGGGATTCGAATCACCAAACTCCTGATCTTTCTGATTGACAAGCTCAGCGTCTTAGCCACTGAGCCAGGACACCAAAGAGGTAAGAATTTCTGAATGTGGAATAAGCCATTATTTATTACTTTCTAGTGTGGATCTTGGGGGGGGGGGGAGATGATGCAGGAAGAAAAGGCACATTCTGAATAAAATCAATGTGTCCCAGGGAATAAGTGGTATAGCAAAACCACCACAACTCTTCAGTCCAAAAGTCTTAGATCCCAAAAGCTGAGAATTGTCTCATATTTACAAGGCAGCATACAGAACCCCTATTTCAGAACCAATGATCAGCGCTTTGATTTGAAGACTCTAATCTTCAAAGTATGGTTATAGATAGTCCTCAATTTACATCTATAGTTAGGATCAGGATTTCCACTGTTAAGCAAGGTGAAAAGTAAGTCACAACAATTTTACAATCATTTTGCCATGGTTGTTAAGCAAATCACTGCAATTATTATGAGTTATGTTATTAACTGAGTTATGTTATTAAATGAGTTATTATAAGTTGCTAAACAAGTTCAGCTTCCTCCACTGATCCTATTTGTCAGAATCTGGTTGGGAAGATTACAAATGATTGTACATGACCTCTGGATGCTACAATCATCAGAAATACATGCTGATTGCCAACCACCTGAATTTTTATCATGTGACTGTGGGGATGCTGCTGAAATGATCATAATAGCAATAGCATTTAAACTTATATACTGGCCCACAAAGCTTAACAGTACTTTCTGGCCAGTTTACAACATCAGCATATTGCCTCCAACAACGTGGGTCCTCATTTTACCGACCTTGGAAGGATGGTAGGCTGAGTCAACCTTGAGCCAGTGAGAATCGAACTTCTGGCAGTCAGCAAAATTAGCCTGCAGTACTGCATTCTAACCACTGAACCACAAATGCATGGATCAGTCATAACAAACACTTCATAAATGCATGGCACAACATAGGAGAACAAACACATCAGGACTAGATTCAGTAGTCCATCTGCATTTAAAAGGCAAAAGCCACTCTTGAAGACAACAAAGTCCATATTGTGGACAGAGAGGATCACTGATTTGAAAGAGGGATTAAAGATGCCATTTATGTCAGAATTAAACTGCCCTCACTCAAGAGAGGGAGAGGGATACTACATCATTTATCTCCAATCTACAACAAAGTCCTTTCAACAGTTTCAAGAAGACTCCACACCCATTTGCACCACTCAGGTGACCCTGATGACACAGATAAACCTCCAGGTGACCTTAACAACCCACTAAAAGAATGCAAATTGTGTCCACCAAGCCATGCCACAGAACCGGTAGTAAAAAAAATTGAACACCATCACTGATCTCTACGCAGTGTTATTTGCAACAGAGACACACACATTCAAGTTTAGTACTAGCCTTCATGCTTAACCCTGAGTGGCTGCTTTCAGAATTACCTAGAACATAGGAAATAAGGGGGGGAGTGAGGATATTGAAGCCAAGATCCTGTTCATTCCTATCCCTCACTCTTATTTTCTGCAGTTATGCTTTCCCTTTGCACTTACATCCACTTATTTTAATTATTTTTATTACACTGTTATATATTTAAAATAAAAAAATATATAATATAATTCAATGAATTTTCCTGTTGTGATCATACTTGCCTTCTTCCCTGTTTTTTTTTTTTTTTTTTTAGGAAAATGCCCAAAGTTCTGCATTTATAGACTGAGGCAACCCTAACCCATTTAGACTAAATGTGTTGCATTAATTTCAAGTGTTGATTCCAGTACTGTGAGTTGTGGGCCATAAACTCATGTTCCTATGATTATTAGTTTTTTCTCCACTTACTACAGATATTTACTGTTATAATTACTTGTTAACTGCAAGGAGTCTACAAAGAATTATGACAGAATCAGAGGTGGTATTCAGCAGGTTCTGACCAGTTCTGGAGAACCGGTAGCAGAAATTTTGAATAGTTCGGAGAACCAGCAAATACAACCTCTGACTGGCCCCACCCCCATCTATTCTCTGCCTTCTGAGTTCCAGCTGATCTTTGGTTGCCCTGCATAGGAGAACAGAGCAGGAAAGTAGGATTAGTGGGGTGGTGATGGAATGGGGAGTTTGCAGTAACCTTCCCCCAGGAGTGGGGAGGGAATGGAGATTTTGCAGTATCCTTCCTCTGCCACGCCCACCAAGTCTCGCCCACAGAACCAGTAGTAATTTTTTTTGAATTCCACCACTGCACAGAATACAAGAGAAATGAATGACTAAATAAATAAATATCAGCAAAATTGTTAACAAGACCGAACTAGATGGAGAAAATGCGGGGTGCCAAAGAATGCAAGCAAACTTCAAAAATTTAAAAAAATAAAATAAAAATAAAAATAGTACAGAGCCCAAAGCTATTTCAAAACAGAAAAATGAAACCCCCGATGTAATAGTCACTTGTTTGCCTGTAATTAGAAATGTGCTTTGCAGAACACACTGGCAGACAAAGGAACAGCCGGAGGCATCTGCAAAGGGATCAAAAAAAGTCAAGATGATAGTTGTGGCACCAACCCTTTTTTTTATATGCCCTTTCCTATGTTATTTGTTTCAAGCCTTCTCTTATTTCCTGCTATTAATCCCAGGATTTTAAATTAAAACAAGATGCTAACAGAAAGGCAATTAACTGCATGTAGAGGCTAAGCAATCTTCATTTCCCATTCTTATATCCCGAGCAGAATGAAAATGGAAAAAAGATATGTTCATCCTGTTCCGAAATACTGTCTCCTGTTCACGAAAATACTCTCAGGAGCTAAATATCATTGGAGCGAGATTAATCTTATTCTATTTCCCCCAAAGACAAATGCAATCAGACAGGGCATGGCTTAAAACCTCTTATATCTCCACTCAGACATCTGGAGACAGGTCTGCAACAACCTCCCCGTTATCAGAAAGAAAGTGAAAAAGACAGACAGTACTTCAAATAAATCAATTCTGCCTATTAGCTCTTTTCATTTGTCTATATTTTCAAAAGCAGTGGGAGTGCTGGAGGCAAACCAAAGGTGATTTGTTTGGTAATTATACTGCTTTCTTAACTACTTCAAACTTGGCTTAGATCTACACTGATCAATGGACTCATGCAATATAGTTTAAAAATCAAGTACAAGAACATTTACAAACAACTGTTCCAGCCCTGCCCGCCCCATACACCACTTGCATGAATTGGATAAAATAATTTGTTTTACCAAGTAAAAAAAATCTGTCATTTCAGGCAAATTGCTTGGGTTGATAAAAAAAAAACAAAGAAAAAAAAACATCACAGTACGAAGACACTAGCTATGTACTGTCAGATTAAACTTTTTAAAGAAAAAAATAAATAAAAGTGAATGTTTTCCTCCAGGCTTTCACTGTACAACTTTATGCTGCAGTGAATTTATTCTTTATGGTGGCAACTTTTTTTTCTGTTTTGGGTTTAGTACAGGGGTGTGATTCAAATTTCTTTACAACCAGTTCTGTAGGCCTAATTTGTCGGTGTGGCTTGATGGTCATGTGACTGGATGGGCATGGCCTGTATGTAAATATTATAAATATTTATGTAAATATTGATTTTTTTAATAAAAAAGAGCAACTTTTACCCAAAAGCAGGCAAAGCAGGCAGGCAGATTGAGTTGCTCGCAGAATCACAGATTAATTTAGAGATTTATTTTTCTGCAATTGGCTACTTGAGTCTGTAGTGAAAAGCTTCAGTTCTAAGGAAGATTTGGCTCTGCTTTTAGATGAGCTAGAAAGCAAGAAATCCAAGGATTTCCTGCTTTCTAGCTCATTTAAATTTCCTGGCAGAGCAGAACAGCTAATGGTCAGGGGAAAAAAAGGAAAAATAGCAACTTACCAAACCAGGCAAGTTGGATGGCTCGCATGCCAGGTAAGGAGTGAGTGGGGGGGGGGAGGGGGAGGGGCCAGCCAGTGGATCAATTTGCCAATTCTCTGAACTGGGGACAATCATGTGTGAAGTGTTTGCAAGAAATCATCAGCTGTGCTGCCTGGACAGTTGACAAGTGCTGCACTCCGGTGTGCGGCATTTGAAAATCCTCTTGTTTCCTGCTTTTTCAATCTCAGCTGTGCTACACAAAGCAACTGAGGAGGGAAAAGTAGAGAATAAAGGACAGCCCAGAGCCCGGGTAGGCGGGGGGGCCAAATACTGAACCGGTTCGGTGTTAGCTGCTCTTTGCAGCTACGGGTTCTATAGAACCAGGCTGAACCCACAGCATCACACGCCTGGTTTAGTAGAAAGTCATTCCTAAACAATTTCACAGAGGTCCACAGAACATATTGTGAACAGGGAGAAGTTACAGTGATATATGGCTATTTTGCTTTGACTACATGACATACAATGAAACCAAGTCCAGGTAAGAGAAAACAATTCAGTACAGGTAGTCCTTGCCTTACAACAGTTAGTGACCACTTTAAGTTATAATGGTGCCGAAAAAAGTGACTTACACTTTTTCACACTTACAACTGTTACCGAATCCCCATGGTCATGTGATCAAAATTCAGCTTTTTTTGCAACTGACTCATATTTATGATGCTTGTAGTGACCTGGGGTCATGTGATCACCTTTTGTGACCTTCTGACAAGCAAAGTCAATGGAGGAAGCCAGTTTCACTGAATAACTTAACCACTGTAGAGGTTCACTGAACAACTGTGGCAAGAAAGGTCATAAAATGGGGCAAAGCTCCCTTAACAAATAGAAATGTTGGGCTCCATTTGTGGTCATAAGTCAAGGACTGCCACTACTTTCTAGCTGTCTAGCTGCTCCTGCTGCTTCTCCTGCTGCTGCTGTGGTGGACCAGCCCCAAAGCCCTGAAAGCCCTGATGCTGAAGGCCCTGCCAGAGGGAGGAAGAGGCAAGGCAAGGAGAAGGAGAAGGGAGAGAGGAAGCAGTACTCCATCGCAGAGGAGCATGAGGAGGAGGTGCTGGAGTGGCTGAGGGAGAACGAGTAGATGTGGAGAAAGGGCCACAGTCTCTATCGAGACACCAAGCGAAAGCAGGAGGCTTGGAGACAGAAGGCGGAGAGCCTGGGCTACACTGCTGATGTCCTCCTCGGGTGGTGGAAGCATATGCACACCTGGTACGGAAAGCTGCATCTGAAGAAGTCTGGCCAGGCCGCGGTCAAGCTCACCGACCGGGAGACCTATGTCATGGCAAAGTGCAGCTTCCTGGAGTGTGAGGTCTGCCACCAAGGAACAGCCCCTCTGTCTACCCTCACTCTGAGGCAGCCCACAGACAGCCAGTCCTCTTCTGGCCAGGAGACAGCGACCGTGTCTGGACAGGTGTCCACGGAGCGCCCCGTGACAGAGATCCCCCCGACAGCTGCACACCCTATGCCGGAGTATGTGGAGGATTCTCTCACACACATGGAGCAAGAAGCAGCGACCACCAGGGACCAACCCACACCCACCCTCAGCTCCACCTCCACAGAAAGCAGGCAGAGAGGCAGACTGGAGGGACAGAGCCACACTGTCCTCTTGGAGATCAGGGACACCATCAAGAACAGTGCAGATCTCCTCTCTCAGCTGGTACACTTTGAGATTCCTTCCTCAAACCGCAAGCCCTTCACCACCTACGTGACCCAGACCCTCATGGACATGCCCGAGCCCCAGTACCAGGTGATGAAGGAGCGGATCACAGCGCTGCTGCACCACCCTCCAGGCCCAGCTGAACCTGCTCCCACCCACTCAAGGTCTGCTCCTCCACCCCAGGCAATGTCACAGCCCTTCCAAGGCTTTCAACAGCCCTTCTCCTACCAAGGCTACGGCTACCAGGAGTTCCAGCAGCACAGGCAGCCCTAACCAGTCGAGGCACAGGTTCCTCGCATGCCACAGGTGCCACCGATGCCACCGACACCACAGATGCCACCGACGCCACAGATGTCACTGATGCGACCGATGTCACCAATGCCACCGACGCCACAGATGCCACAGATGCCGACGCCACAGATGTTTCCTTGCATGCCACAGATGCCTCACCTCGCCCAGCTGCACATCAGACATCCCCACTACACTCCTCCTTCCTCCACCCGACAGCCAAGCCCAGCCTCAGAACTTCTGTCATCGGTCCTGTGCCTGACATCCCAGGTCCTGGATGAAGCGCCTCTCAACCTCACTGGGCTGAGCCAGCTTTCTGAGAGCTTTCTGAACACACCATCTCCTGTTGTCCTCTTGGGGCCAGGCACCCCAATGGCGCCTCAGACCAGCACTCCAGCCACTGCCACCTTCACAGTCCCTGTCCCCTTTACACCTGAGACCATGGACATGCCTCAGAGTGACTGAGAACATTGCCAGAGACTGAGTTGTTACCGGTTGACTTTATCATTGCTTGGGACACTTTTCTTGGTTCCTTTTGCTTTTTAAATAAAGTCCTACACTTTACTTTTATTAATAAAGGTTTTCTTTGCTTCACACAAAAGGTTTTCTTTGCATCATTTCTTTTACTTAATAAAGTCTTGGTGGAAACTTTTAGAAAATGGTTAAGTCTTTGCATGCTTATGGGATGGGCAGGGATATCTGTGGGATGGGTAATAGCTGTGGGATGGGTAATAGCTGTGGGATAGATAAGCCTCCAGTGCAAGCATAGTGGGACTGTATGGTCTACCCTCCCAGGTGCCACACCTATGGCCCTTTATTATCAATAACAATTTAATCATTGATCTACACATTTCAACATAAACAAAACTCTTTATGAATGCCCTATTCATTGTAAGGCCACTCAACATACATGGCACAATCTCATCAGTGTGATGAGACAGTCTCAAGGAAGCATCCATCAAGCATTACCAATCTGTCTTGCCACTCCACTGCTCCAGCTGGGGAGCTGCACCAATGTTTCAGGAGGTTGCGCTGCTTCTTCCTTTCACATGAGGCTCTGTTGGGGCCTTGCACATCCTGAGTGTCTATCAGGTTTTGCCCTTGCCTCCATTCTCCAGGATCCATGTCCCCATTGCCTTGTTGGAGGTCCACGAGCCTGTTCTGCAAGACTGGGTAGCGGGTGCGCATGAGATTGTGCAGGATGCAGCAAGCTTCCACGATGTTCTTCACGGTCTCTGGCGATGCTGCATGTTGGTGAGAAGTACCTGGAACCTGTTGGCCAGCATGCCAAAGGCGTTCTCCACCACCCGACTTGCCCTGGACAGCCTGTAGATCCTCTCTTCATGGGTGATGCATCTTGAAGTGTAGGGCTTCATGAGGTAGGCTCTGAAGGAGAAGGCGTCATCCCCCACGATGAAGTCGGGCACATCTTGTGTGTCGTTGGGTCACTGGCGTTGTATATATGGGCATCTGAAGCTGACCCGTTGCCTGAAGCATCAATGTACATGAACTTGTAGTCAGCATCGACCATGGCAAAGAGGATGATGTTGAAGAAGCCCTTGTAGTTGAAATAAGTGGGGCCTGACTAGACTGGAGCTTTGCAGGCCACGTGCTTCCAATCTATGGCTCCAACGGTGTGGGGAAAGTTCCACCTCTGATACCACTGCTCTGCAACTTTCCTCCAGCCTTGTTCAGTGGAGGGACACTGGAGGAGCTCCTGCATGATGGCCTGCACCACTTCTTCCATGATGGCCTGTACCACTTCTCTGACCACAATGCTGATGGTGTTGTGTGACATCCTCCAGGCGTACTGCATGTTTCTGTACGTGGTCCTGGAGGCCAGGTGGCGCAGAGTCAGTGCCACCTTCAGCCCAGGTTCCAGGCTGGGACAGAAGTTGGTGCTCTGCTTGGTCAACCTGGGTCTCAGACGCTCCACAATTTCGTCAAACATGGCTGGTGGCATCCTCATGAAGTGCTGGAATGCACGAGTGTCTTCATTCCTCAGCTCCACCATCAGCTTGTCATAGAGTCCAAACTCCGCTCTTCTCCCGATCCATCGTCGGACCCAGACACTTCTTGGCTGCCTCCTTTTCTTTCCGTAGAAAAGGTAAAAGAGCCTGAAGAGGGCTTGGTTCTGGTGTTGAATGATGGCGGCTACCAAAAGGAGCGTGCGATGATCCATGGTCGAGAAGAATGGATGCTGTGGAAGAGCAAGAGCAAGGCTGAAGAGGTCTGCACACCAGGGCTGCTGGACTGAAAGTAAGATCCAGGTGATTTCCTCCCCCTTTTTATAGGAAATGTCGGTTTTCCACTAGGTGTCCTTCCGCATACTCCAGGCATCCTCCAGACATCCTAAACATCAGAGATATGTCCCATATACAAACGTTTTGTCCGTTTTAATGCTTTATATCTGAGCTGCATCCGCTTTCATCCTTTCTACATCCGTGCTACTAACGCTGTGTGTCCATTCCGCATCCGTTTCACTTCCTCCCTGTGTCCGTTTTCTGCTGGAGTGGATTTGAATTGCGCAGATGTGCAGCAGATGCCTAGTGGATATAGTGGACATGTAACGGATGACAGACGTATAACGGATGTTCCCTGTATGCATAGCGGATGTATAACGGACGCGTTGGATACTTCATCCGCTCAAAAAGTTTTGTGCAGCTCAAAACTTTTTGAGCGGATGAAATCACACTCGACAGATGCTGGACGGATAGAGAGTATGAAAAACGTATGCAGTGAGTACACAATGGATGCATCGCGTTTTCCAACGGATGGCAAGCTTTTTTTAACATTTTACATCCTCTTTGCATCCGTTCGTGCAGTGTGACAGGGGCTTAAGATCTCCATCAAATCACTAACAGATGAACATTATTCTCAGCAGTGATCTTCAAATTTAATTGTAACAACTTACAATTAGAGTCCTAACATTTATATCACTTACATTATCTTCCAAATGTTATAATTCATCTAGTCTTTGTTTTAGCTGTGCTGCCACCATGTAGTAAATATTATAGAAATAATTATGTGAGCTTTTTTCTCATTTTTAAAATTGCCCTATTGCTTATTTGGTGATTTTGTTTATAATTGTGAGTGAGTGAGCTGCCCAATGTCATCTATAGGTAGTCCTTGACTTTTCATTTAATGACCATATTATGGGTTTTAAAAGAGTGACTAATTACCAGTCCTTGCATTTATGACCATCACAGTGGTCATGTGATCAAAATTGCAGCATCCCAGGGTCATGTGATTGCCATTTGAAACCTTCCCAGGGCCCTCCAATGAACAAAGTCAGTTGGGGAAGCCAGATTTCCCTCATGATTATGTCATTTGCTTAACAATCTCCATGATTCACTTAACGACTGTGATAAAAGTGGCTTTAAAATCAGACACAACTCATTTCATGACTTCATTGCTTAATGATGGATGTCACATTCCCAACTGCGACTATAAGTTGAGAGCTACATCAACTTTATTTGATGGGCAATTATATACATTTGAACAATAAATACATAGTAAGTATTCTTCCTCACTAATACATCTAATTATTTTTTCATACAGCTGGATAGGTATGCAGTATTATAACATATATAGAAAAGGGGAATGTTTTCTGCCCCTCCTTTTACTCCACCATATCACAGACATTGTTGAGTTGAGGGGAGAGGAGGATGAAGAGGAAAGAAACCTTAAATAAAGGAAAAAAGAAGAGAGAAGATAAGGTAGGCAAATAGCTACTGCTAGACAAACTGTCAATTGCCGGTGGTGTTTCAATAGAACAGGATAATAAGAGTTAATGAATAGTCACTGCAGAATGGCAGGTAATTGGTACACTCCCAATTTTCTCATGTTAAGTAAACTAGGACAGTGTATAGGAAAAGAGACAAAAGTAAATGTCTATTTATCTGCCTGTGTTAGTTTATCTCAGTACTTCTCAACCATGACAACTTTAAGAAATATGGACTTCAACTCCCAGAATTCCACAGCCTGGCTGGCTTTATGGAATTATGGGAGTTGAAGTCCACACAATAGATCTATCTATTGACCAGGCTTGATTACTTATACAAATCACAATTTAATTTCAATCTGTGAGATTAACCTGCAATTTCCCAATAACCCTTCGTTGAGTTGGGTTGGGAAGACAAATTTATAGTTCGCTCTCACCATCTTCTATATTTCAGATACAGGAAACAATCATAGCAAATTACCCCAATATTAATATTTGAATTATAAATTAGTATGCATAGTAAAAGATTTCCTAAGGAGCTTTACTAGGTGTTTTAATGAGGTTAAATTAATGGGAATAGATCCCTCTAGACAAACTAATATGTCCTTGTAAAAATATAAACCAAGGAAATTGCTAAAAATATATCTAACCATTTTGCAATTATGACAATAAATGCAAACTCAACTATTATAACTTGAATGCAAAAAAAAGAAAGGCAGGGAAAATGTGTTACCTAAGGGCAATTGCTTAGTTAGCAGTATCAGTAATTTCATTTCATATTTATATTATTTTAACAGATTAGCAAAGTGGAAGGTACTTTGTAGGTCATCTAGTCCAACCCCCCCCACCTGCCCAAGCAGGAAACCCTACACTATTTCTGACAGATGGCAGTCCAATCTCTTCTTGAAAGCTTCCAGTAGTAGAAGTAGTTTTCCTAAGGCCCAGTCCCACTGGCTGATGGACGCAAAACATATGCATAAAGGACACAGCGGAAGAACAAAATTTTGGGGTTGGCTCCATCCGTTTTCATCTGCTCCAAAAATTGGCAAAAATTTGCATAAACAGAACAGAAAAGAACGGATGTGGGAAGTATGTAGCGGGGATGTTAAACGGATGTCCATAGGAAGCCTAGCAGATGAAAGCAGATGGAATTGGATGACACCTCCGAAGGGGTTCCGGAGGAGAATTTAGAAGCGGACGAATAGCGGAAGGGGCGGATGCATAGCAGATGAAGCGGATGCATCACGTATGCCTATAGGAAAAAAAGGGGTTGCCGCGCGGATGTATATCGGATGCAAAGCGTTCACTGCGCATGCGGGGGGTGTGAATTATGTCCACTCCGTGGATATAAAAGGATGCAGCACGCACGCAGAATAGTCTATTCTGACTCAGAATAGTCTCAGAGACTGAGTTGCTTACTTGTTTAATAAAGTTTATCTTTGCTTAAGACACTTAATAAAGTTTACTTGGTTCATTTTGTTTACTTAATAAACTGTTGGTAAAAACTTTGAAAAAATGCTTAAGCCTTTGCATGCTTGTAGGATAGATAAGGATAGTTGCGGGATAGACAAACCACCAGTGCAAGCATAGTGGGACTGTATGGTCCACCATCCCAACTGTCACACATATGGACCTTTATTATCAATAACAATTTAATCATTGATCAACACATTTTAAAATAAACAAAGCTCTTTATTAATGCCCTATTCATTGTAGGACCACTCAACATACATGGCACAATCTCATCAGTGTTATGCGACAGCCTCAAGGAAGCATCCACTAATCATCTATCATCCTGTCTTGCCACTCCACTGCTCCAGCTGGGGAGTTGCTCCAGTGTCTCAGGAGGTTGCGCTGCTTTTTCCCTTCACATGAAGCTCTGTTGGGGCCTTGTACATCTACAGTGTCTATCAGGTTACGTCCTTGCCTCCATTCACCAGGCTCCATGTCCCCATTCCCTTGTTGACAGTCCACAAGTCTGTTCTGCAACACTGGGTAGCGGGTGAGCATGAGATTGTGCAGGATGCAACAAGCTTCCACGATGCTCCTCACAGTCTCTGGGTCATGCTGCATGGTGGTGAGAAGTATCTGGAACTTGTTGGCCAAGATGCCGAAGGTATTCTTCACCACCTGTCTTGCCCTGGACAGCCTGTACTTGAAGATCCTCTCTTCACGGGTGAGGTATCTTGAACTGTATGGCTTCATGAGGTAGGTTCTGAGGGAGAAGGCGTCATCACCAATGATGAAGTAGGGCACATCTTGTGTGTCATTGGGTAGGGGGTCTGGATCTGGAAAACCCATGATGAGGTTGTGTTCCAGCCCATCCTTGAGGTCACTTGCATTGTGAAGCTGACCCGTTGCCTGAAGCATCGATGTAGATGAACTTGTAGTTAGCATCAACCATGGCAAAGAGGATGATACTGAAGAAGCCCTTGTAGTTGTAATAAGTGGACCCTGACTTGGCTGGAACTTTGCAGGCCATGTGCTTCCCATCTATGGCTCCAACGGTGTGGGGAAAGTTCCACCACTGATACCACTCTTCTGCAAGTTCTCCCCAGCCTTGTTCAGTGGTGGGGCACCTGAGGAGCTCCTCCACGTATTCTTCAATGATGCCCTGTACCACTTCTCTGACCACTTTGCTGATGCTGTTGTGTGGCACCCTCCATGCATACTGAATGTTTCTGTATGTGGTTCCAGAGGCCAGTTGCCGCAGAGTCAGTGCCACCTTCAGTCCAGGGTCCAAGTTGGGATAGAAGTTGGTGCTAGGCTTGGTCAACCTGGGTCTCAGACGCTGTACAAGTTTATCAAACATGGTTGGTGGCATCCTCATGAAGTGATGGAATGCACGAGGGTCTTCATTCCTCAGCTCCACCATCAACTGGTCATACAGTCCAAACTCCATTCTTCTCATGATCCATCCTCAGACCCACACAGCTCTTGGATGTCTCCTTCCTCGCCTTCTATGTAAAACTTCATAAAGTCTGAACAGGTTTTGGTTCTGGTGATGAATGAGCACAGCTATCATATGGACTGTTTCATCCTCCATGGTGGAGAACAATTGGTGATGTTGAAGACCAAGACCAAGGGTGATGAGGTCTCTACACCATGGCTGCTGGACTCATACTGAGATCCAGATGATTTTCTCCCCCTTTTGATAGAAAATATCAGTTGTCCGCTAGATGTCCTTCTACAAACTCTAGACATACTGCAGACATCCTAAATATACGAGATACATCCCAGATACAAATGTTTTGTCCATTTTTAAGACTTTATATATGAGATGCATACGCTTACATCCTTTCTATTTCCATGCTACTAACGCTGTGTAGACGTTCCGTGTACCTTTTGTTTCCTCCCTCTTTCCGTTTTCAACCGCAGCAGATGTGAGTTGAGGGGATGGCCACAGGATGCAGAGAGGATACAGCGGATGTTTAATGGATGATTATGGACATAGAATGTTTGTTGCCTGTATATGTCATGGATGTATATTGTAAATGGCGGAAAGTTCATCCGTTCAAAAAGTTTTGTGAAGCTCAAAACTTTTTGTGCGGATGAAATCGCAGTGGACGTTTTACATCCTCTTTGCATCCGTAAGTGCAGTGGGATCAGGCCTTTGATATAAAGCCCATGTTACACTGAACCAACGGATGCAAAGAGGATGTAAAACGGACAAAAAAGCTTGCCATTCGTTGGAAAACGCGATGCATCCATTGTGTACTCACTGCATATGTGTTTCATACGCTCTATCTGTAAAACATCCATCTACTGCTATTTCATCTGCTCAAAAAGTTTTGAGCTGCACAAAACTTTTTGAGCAGATGAACTTTCCGCCACGTATGATCTAAATCCTCAACACATACGGGCAACAAATGTTCAAAGTCCATTGTCATCCATTACACATCCAATGTACCCTCTCAGCATCCTCTGGCTATCCACGCAACTCACATCCGCTGCAGTGGAAAATGGAAAGAGGGAGGAAGTGAAAGGTACGCGGAAGGGATGCACAGCGTTAGTAGCACGGACATAGAAAGGATGTAAGCGGATGCATCTTGTATATAAAACATTAAAATGGACAAAACGTTCGTATATGGGACACATCTCAGATATTTAGGATGTCTGGAGGATGTCTAGAGTATGTGGAAGAACACCTTGTGGAAAACGACATTTCCTATAAAAAGGGGGAGGAAATCACCTGGATCTCACTATCAGTCCAGCAGCCCTGGTGTGCAGACCTCTTCAGCCTTGCTCTTGCTCTTCCACATCATCCATTGATCTCCACCATGGATCATCGCACACTCCTTTTGGTAGCCGCCATCATTCAACATCAGAACCAAGCCCTCTTCAGACTGTTTCACCTTTTCTACACAAGGGGAAGAAGGAGACATCCAAGAGCTGTCTGGGTCCGAAGATGGATCGGGAGAAGAGTGGAGTTTGGACTCTATGACAAGCTGATGGTGGAGCTGAGGAATGAAGACTCTCATGCATTCCATGACTTCATGAAGATGCCACCAGCCATGTTTGACGAAGTTGTGGAGTGTCTGAGACCCAGGTTGACCAAGGCAAACACCAACTTCCGTCCCAGGCTGGACCCTGGACTGAAGGTGGCACTCACTCTGTGCCACCTGGCCTCTGGGACCACGTACAGAAACATGCAGTATGCCTGGAGGGTGCCACACAACACCATCAGCATTGTGATCAGAGAAGTGGTGCAGGCCATCATCGAAGAATACGTGGAGGAGCTCCTCCAGTGTCCCACCACTGAAGAAGGCTGAAGGAAAGTTGCAGAGCAGTGGTATCAGAGGTGGAACTTTCCCCACACCATTGGAGCCATAGATGGGAAGCATGTGGCCTGCAAAGCTCCAGTCTAGTCAGGGTCCACTTATTTCAACTACAAGGGCTTCTTCAACATCATCCTCTTCACCATGGTTGATGCTGACTACAAGTTCATGTACATCGATGCTTCAGGCAACGGGTCAGCTTCAGATGCCCAGATATACAATGCCAGTGACCTCAAGGGTGGGCTGGAATGCAACCTCATCATGGATTTTCCAGATCCAGACCCCCTACCCAAAGACACACAAGATGTGCCCGATTTCATCGTGGGGGATGACGCCTTCTCCCTCAGAACCTACCTCATGAAGCCCTACACTTCAAGATACCTCACCCATGAAGAGAGGATCTTCAACTACAGGCCTTTGGCATCCTGGACAACAGGTTCCAGGTACTTCTCACCACCATGCAGCATCGCCCATAGACTGTGAGGAGCATCATGGAAGCTTGCTGCATCCTGCACAATCTCATGCTCACCCGCTACCCAGTCTTGCAGAACAGGCTTGTGGACCGTCAACAAGGGAATGGGGACTTGGAGCTTGGTTAATGGAGGCAAGGGCTAAACCTGATAGGCACTGTGGATGTGCAAGGCCCCAACAGAGCTTCACATGAAGGGAAGAAGCAGCACAACCTCCTGAAACACTGGTGCAACTCCCTAGCTGGAGTAGTGGAGTGGCAAGTCAGGATGGTAGATGCTTAATGGATGCTTCCTTCAGCCTGTCTCATCACACAGATGAGATTGTGCCATGTATGTTGAGTGGCCTTACAATGAATAGGGCATTAACAAAAAATTTTGTTTATGTTGAAATGTGTTGATCAATGATTAAATTGTTATTGACAATAAAGGGCCATAGGTGTGGCAGCTGGGAGGGTGGAGTCCCACTATGCTTGCACTGGAGGTTTATCTATCCCACAACTATCCTTATCCCACAGCTATCCTTACTCATCCCACAGCTATCCTTATCCATCCCACAGCTATCCATCCCACAGCTATCCTTATCCATCCCACAGCTATCCTTATCCATCCCACAGCTATCATTACCCATCCCACAGCTATCATTACCCATCCCACAGCTATCCATCCCACAGCTATCCTTTCCCATCCCACAGCTATCCATCCCACAGCTATCCTTACCCATCCCACAAGCATGCAAATGCTTAACCCTTTTTTCAAAGTTTTCCCCAACACTTTATTAAGTAAAAAAAATGAACCAAGTGTGTGAAGCAAAGATAACCTTTATTAATAACAAACTGTATTACTTTATTAAAAAGCAAAATGACCCAAGTAAAGTGTCTTTAAGCAAAGATAAGGTGAACAGGTAACAACTCAGTCTCTGGCACTCTTCTCAGTCACTCTGAGGCGTGCCCATGGTCTCAGATGTAAAGAGGCCAGGGACTGTGGAGGTGGATGCTGCTGGAATGCTGGTCTGATGCACCATTAAGGTGCCTGGCCCCGAGAGTACAACAGGAGATGGTGTGTGCAGGAAGCTCTCAGAGAGCTGACTCAGTCCCGTGATGTTGAGAGGCACTTCCTCAAGTACCTGGGATGTAAGGCCCAAGACTGATGACATGTTCTGAGGAAGGGCTTGGCTGTGGGGTGGAGGAAGGAGGAGTGTAGTGGGGCTATCTGGTCTGCAGCTGGGTCAGCTGAGGCATCTGTGGAGTCTGTGGAGTCTGAGGAACCTGGGTGTGGACTGGGAAGGGCTGCCTCTGCTGTGGGAAGTCCTGGTAGTGGTAGGCTTGGTAGGCGAGGGGCTGCTGAAATATGTGAAAGGGCTGTGACATCGCCTGGGATAGAGGAGCAGACCTGGAGTGGGTAGGAGCAGGTTCAGCTGAGCCTGGAGGGTGGTGCAGAAGAGCTGTGTTCCTCTCCTTCATTGCCTGGTACTGGGCCTCGGGCATGTCCATGAGGGTCTGGTTCACGTAGGTGAGGAAGGGCTTTCTGTTAGAGGATGGAATCTCAAAGTGTACCAGCTGAGAGAGGAGATCTACACTGCTCTTGATGGTGTCCCTGATGTCCAAGAGGACAGTGTGGCTCTGTCCCTCCGGTCTGCCTCTCTGCCTGCTTTCTGTGGAGGTGGAGCTGGGGGTGGGGGTGGGTTGGTCTCTGTTGGCTGCCTCTTCTTGCTCCATCTGAGACAGGGGATCCTCCACATCCTCTGGCATGGGGAGTGCAGCTGTGGGAGAGGGATCTCTGTCGTGGGGCTCTCCAAAGACACCTGCCTGGACACGGTAGCTGTCTCTTGGCTGGAAGAGGAGTGGCTCTCTGTGGGCTGTATGAGGGAGAGGGTTGACAGAGGGGCTGCTCCTCAGTGGCAGATCTCTCCCTCCAGGAAGCTGCACCTGGCCATGACATAGGTCAGTGAGCTTGAGAGCAGCCTGCCCGGATTTCTTCAGGTGCAGCTTGCCATACCAGGTGTGCATATGCTTCCACCACCCTAGGAGGACATCTGAAGTGTAGCCCGGGCTCTCTGCCTTCTCTCTCCATGCTGCCTGCTTCCGCTTGCTGTTGTGATAGAGCCTGTGGCCCTTCCTCCACAGGTACTCGTTCTCCCTCAGCCATTCCAGCACCTCCTCCTCATGGTCTTCGGAAATGGAGTACTGTTTTCTCTCCCCCTTGTCCTTGCCTTGCCTCTTCCTCCCTTTGGCAGGGGCTTCAGGGCCTTCAGCAGTAGGGCTTTGAGGGCCTTGGGGCTGGTCTACCACAGCAGCAGCAGCAGGAGAAGCATCAGGAGCACCAGCAGCACCAGCAGGAGAAGCACCACCACCAGCAGCACCAGCAGCAGGAGAAGTAGCAGCAGCAGCACCAGCAGCTTCAGAGTCAGCGCCAGGGGGTGGGATGGTGGTTCTGTCTTTCTTGCCAGGGCTGGCAGGAGTAGGCATAGGCTTCCTCTTCTTCCCTATGATGTTCTCTCAAGATGTCTCTGGCAGCAGGTCTTTCCTCTGAATGGTGACCTGCTTGCAAGCTGCCTCCATTTATGTCGCGAAGCTTACGCAATTCATCCTCCCCGCATGCACAGTGAACGCTTTGCATCCGCTAGGCATCCGCTATGCATCCTATAGGCCTCCGTGATGCATCCGCGTCATCCACTACGCATCCGCTACGCATCTACTCCTTCTGCTACATGTCCGCTTCGCTGTTCTCCCCCAGAAACCCTGTGGATGTGGCATCCGCTTCTATCTGCTAGGCTTCCTATGAACATCCGCTTTACATCCCCCGCTACATCCTCCCCCCTTCCATTCCTTTCCGTTGTTGTCTGCTCTGTTTATGCAAATTTGGGGCACTTTTGAGAGCGGATAACAACGGATGGAAAATTTGCTCGTCCACTGTGTCCTTTTTACATATGTTTTGCATCCGTCGGCCAGTGTGACCTAGCCTTAACCTAAAATGACACATAAAATTTTAAAAGACCAAACAAAGTAAACTTAAAAATATTAAGGGTTGGATCTGGACAAAATTATAAAACTAGGATTCCGTTGATTTATAATTAAAAAAAAATCCCACTTATTTTAAACTTATTAAATACAGTGAAAATTCCAGCACAGGGTTATCAAGTTAATTCCCCAAATGTATATCTTGGAGCCTTTTGGTTGGATTCCCAAAAAATTTTCCCAAGGTAAGGGTGTGCAAACACAGTACCTAATCTAAACTTTTTAACTCAGTTTCAAATTTTGCCACGATGACTGGCTGATGTCCACAGTTTAGGAAAAAGTATCCCCAAAGCAGCGGTGGTATTCAATTTTTTTTTTACTACTGGTTCTGTGAGCATGGCTTGGTGGGCTTGGAATGGCTTGGTGAGTGTGGCATGGCTTGGTGGGTGTGGCAGAGGAAGGATACTGTAAAATCCCCATTCCCTCCCCATCCCACTAACCTGCTTTCCAGCTCCATTCTCCTGTGCAGGGCAACCAAAGAAGACCCAGCCAATCAGCTGGGCCTCGGGAGACAGAGAATAGATGGGGGCAGGGGCAGTCAGAGGTGGTATTAGCTGGTTCTCCGAACTGCTCAAAATTTGCACTACTGCTTCTCCAGAACCAGTCGGAACTGGCTGAACACCTCCTCTGCCACAAAGAATAATTGAAGTGAATGCAAAGCATTGTGTAGCCCTGATATAACCAAACAGATAGGAAGGAAAAATATTGGAGCATAATCTCCCCAAGGTTGATTAATAATAATGGCATATACTTTTCCCAGACACCCCACCAAAAATGTAAATGTTGGTGTATGTTTGGGTTAACTCTTGATCTCTGGACTTTTTAATATTTGAAAAAAAGGGGAAAAGTCACTTGAACCTCTTGATCAGGCTCTGCCATCTGAAATTTTGTCAATGTCTATTAAAAGACATTAACAATGCTGTAGATTTTCAAATACTTAACAAACTTTTTTATACACCTGAGACCAGAATTTCGGTTGCTAAACAAAGTGGGTTGTTAAGTGAGTTGTGCCAATTTTATGACCTTTTTTTGCAATGCTTGTTAATTGAATGACTGCAGTTTTAAAGTCAATCATGCAGTCATTAATTGAACCTGACTCCCCCTATGGACTTTGCTTGTTGGAAACCAATTGGGAAGGCCGCAAATGGCGACTACACAATTGAGCTGCAATCATCATAAATACATGTCTGTTGCCAAGCAAAAGACATTTTGATCATGCGACCATAGGGATGCTGCGACGGCCATAAGGACAAGGGTCAGTTATAAGTCACTTTTTTTCCCAGCGCTGTTGTAATTTTGAACAATCTGTTAATGAATGGTATACAGTTAATTGAATGGTGAATTGAGATTATAACTAATTGGCACCTCTCTTTCAGTGGGATAATCATCCCTTGGAGAATGATTCTTCTTCTTCCTGATCCACAGCATCCAGCTCGGAAGGTCTGCTAGATAGGAGTGGTGTGAAAGGAAGAAGATTGCCCCATTTTTTAAAAAGCGCCACAAGACTATTCAGTGTTGGTTTTCTTGCAAAAGATTTATGCAGTTATCACAGTATCTATCAGAATGATAAATTCAGCCCACCTTTTCTTAAGTTCTTTGAGCAGAAGAGGAACAGATGTTATATTATATCATGTCCTTATGTACCAAGATGTATTCCACCCTGGGTTTTGGCTCAATTTCTCAATTTTTAAACAGTACCAATCCTGGGTTGCATTTTTGCTTCTGTTAACCACCAAAAGGTGGTTACTAGTTTCATCCTGAGGTGGAATTCAGCAGGTTCTCACCGGTTCTGGAAAACTGGTAGCGGAAATTTTGAGTAGTTCAGAGAACCAGCAAATAGCACCCCTGACTGCCTCTGCCCCCATCTCTTCTCTGCTTCCTGAGTCCCAGTTGATCAATTGAGTCTTCTTTTGTTGCCCTGCACAGGAGAACGGAGCTGGAAAGCAGGTTAGTGGCGTCGGGGAGGGAATGTGGATTTTGCAGTAATCTTCCCCCAGGAATGGGGAGGGAATGGAGATTTTACAGTATCCTTCCCCCACCATTCCCACCAAGCCATGCCATGCCCACCAAGCCATGTCCACAGAACTGGTAGTAAAAAAAAAAAAAATGGAATCCCACTACTGGTTTCATCTTGTATTGGATCTACATAGCCAGAACTTATCTATGGAATTCAAATATCTACTGAAAATTGAATTCATGGGTCCTTGCTCATTAGACAATTATATGCAATTTATACATTAGCTTGAGGAATTACCCAGGAACTGGCATTCAGTGGTGTTCCAGGAAGTAATATATAGAATCTAACAAAATAGTCTATACAATCCTCTTTTCCTTAAACTCTTTGAGCAGAGAGATACAGTATTTTCACAGATACCACAGGGGAAATTATACTCTGGATTTCAGAAAGAGATATTTCTATCCAATGGCAACAGTTCGGTCTACAGTGTATATAATCTTCACTTCTTATAAAACTTACTTAATCTCTTCTCCCATAGCAGCTCTTATGAACTGAGAATTTCTTGGAAGGCTACTTTAGTACAGTATAGTAGAAGCACAGAACATTTTTATGTATCACTGTAACAGAATTACTCTGTGCCATAAAATTTCTGAGGAAATTTTAGAAGCTTCATTTACATAGGTGTTAAATTAACAATAGCATTTGAGAAGACGTCAATTTAGTGTTAGTCCAGACCAACCATTCTTTGCATCCTTGATGTTTTTTGAGCTTGGTTGTTTTCCTGTTTTGTTACCAGAGTAGATAATAACATCATTGCCCTAAGAGCACCAAGAATGCAACAGTTCAGTCCTGACCTACTTATATTCTCCAATATCTCAACCCAGGGGTGTGCTCTCTGAGCTTACTGTTTAGGTCCCACACATTTTGTTATCAAACTAGGAAACATCTTCAGCATTTTTTTTGGGGGGGGGGAGTGTCTTGTTCATTTATGTAGGTCCCAGATGATCGGTTGGTTTTGTGACTGGTTGAATTACAAGGTCGATTCTGGTCTTGTGACTTTGTGACTCCTGTCTGGTTGCTGTGAGATGCAGAATTCAACTGGTAAGGAGGTGGTCAGTTCTGTTGTTGGTTGGAAGTTTGGAGGATCCATTTCCTTCAGTGGTGGGATTCAAAAAGAATTACTACTGGTTCTGTGGGCATGGCTTGGTGGATGTGGCTCGGTGGGCATGGCAGGGGAAGGATACTGTAAAATCTCCATTCCTTCCCCACTCCTGGGGGAAGGTTACTGCAAAATCCCATTCCCTCCTCACCCCACTAACCTGCTTTCCAGCTCTGTTCTCCTGTTCAGGGCAACAAAAGAAGACCCAGCCAATCAGCTGGGACTCGGGAGGCAAAGAATAGATGGGGGCAGAGCCAGTCAGAGGTGGTATTTGCTGGTTCTCCAAACTACTCAAAATCTCTGTTACCAGTTCTCCAGAACTGATCAAATACCATCTCTGAATACCATCTCTGATTTCCTTTGGTTTATGAGGTGGTTCTATGTTAATGTGTTTTGTTAGAACGCTTTGATAAACTTGACCCCTGCCAAAAGCTACAACTTGAGCTATGGATATTCTCAACAATCTTTAACCTTTGTGTTTACCCAACCAGTAACTTTGAAAAGTGAACAATTCCAGACTCACTCTCAGATCAATTGTTTACTTGCACAAAATTCCATCTTTCTGACCTTCTGTGTTCCTGAAAATATAAATACTGGCAAGACAGCAATGATGGCCTTGTGAAATAATTCAGAATTCATGGTCCACCAAAGAAATCATATTAATTTCTCAGAAGAATCAATTGTGTTCTATTTTGGAAGGAGGACAGAGGCTGTATATTGTTATTTTGTAATTGGTTGCTTAACCATGTTTCAGGATAGACTATCCTTTCAAGGGCATTTAGACTATTCAGTCAAAAAAAAATATCTAAGAGGATCATACAAGAATATTCATATCAAACATTTTATATCATGTAAAAATTTTCTTTTAAAACTGGGTTATTTTCTTGATAAAACTTTTGCTGGGCATTTTAAGAAACATGAGAAATTATTTTTTTCCCCATGAAACCATAGCTGGAAAATATAATGGACATTTAGCCTTCAGCTAAAATAATTATCAGCCTTATTATTTTAGAACTAGATAGTTCTAAACTAGATATATTTTTCTTTTCTTTTTGCAGTATTAGCTATATTTGGACACAAGCTGAAATAGAAAATAAAATCAAGATGAAATGCAGGGAATAAAATATAATAACTTTGATATATAGTTAATAAAAGTGAGGAGGAAGAGGAGGAGTTAAGAACTAAACTACAAAGGTTAATCAAATATTTCTATCTGCCATAAAATGTAAGCAAATTTTTGAGAGACAAGAACACCAGTGGATACTTATGTCAGTGTCCACACTTTTAGGAAATGGCTATACTGGCCAGGGACCTTGTCTCAAATCCTTTTGTTTAGTTTTATTTTTTCAGATTCCTTTTATTTCAAAGGAAGCCAGGTTTCACCTGGGTGTCTGATGGGGGGGGTGTTCGAGTTGGAGGCATCAGAGGGAGTCTGTTGGTGCTCAGGTGTTTGCCTGGTTTGTGGTTTGGCTTCCTAATGGATAGCAGCCATCCTTTCACATGAAGCCAAGCTGCACTGAAAGCCTCCAACATAGGAACAGAGTGTTGCCAGCCAATCAAAGCCACAA
>BLBF01000003.1:6134779-6160785 GCA_015471245.1 Laticauda colubrina
AATATTCCTCCAATGGAAACAACAGACAGACAGGCTGTTAACTGAAGAGCACAAAGTCACTATATCCACACACGTTTAAAGTAGTCCTTTAATGAAGAGAAAGAGGTTCCAAGCACTTCTTCCTAATCATTTTTGAAGCCATCATCTAGCTGGTAAAAAAACTCTTTCGGTTCTTCTCAGATGATTTCAACAGCACCCCAGTCACAGACTAAGACACCCCTGTCTAAGACTATCCAATCACTACAATTTTTCTCATAATAAATACAATAGTAATCTTTATAGTTACAGCTCCAAAGTGGAGCAGAAAAAGAAAAACTAGATTTCTTTCCTGTAGTCAGTACCTTTTAGCAAAGCCATTTAAATGGGAAATAGTCAGGGATTGGCTTCAAACTTTTCAGCAAAGTGTTCTCTGCACAGTTGCTGGGTGGGCATGGGTATGGTGAGTGTGGCCTAGTCAGCTTCCTGCACCATAGTGTTTGGTGGGGGTGTTTTTGCCCTCCCTGGGTTCTGGAGGCTTTCCTTGAGCCTCCGGGAGGATGAAAACAGCCTCCCTGGGCCCCGGAGGCTCTCTGGAAGCTGGAAACGGACCCATTTCCAGCCTTCCTGAAATTCCAGGAGGTCCATTTTTCACTTTCCCCAAGCCACTGCGCGCACTTACCTGCATCCAAAACAAGCCTGCATCCAAAACAACCCATGTGTGGATTCCAAGAAGTGGCAGGGTGGGGTGAGTGGGGCCACTCAGAAGTGGGATTTGGGGATTCTCTGAACTGCAAAGAATCTTAGCTAGGGGCTCTCCCAAATCTCTGAGAACCCCCAGCAACCGATCCCTGGAAATAGTCATTTTTGGCTTTCAATTTGTTTTCCCCAGCATCAGAATTGTTAATGCCTACTTACAAGGCCACCTAAGCCAATATCTATAGCAGAAGTTTAGAGAGTGCGTTTTACATTTTTGATATTATGCTTTATTTTTTTTAAAAAAACCTAAAAACTCCATGTTCTGTATAGAAGGATGATAGATTGCAGAATATGAAACTATTAGAACTTTGGGCAGGTTCCTTATGTATTCTTGTTGTGAATGTCACCATCCTTCAGTGATCACAAGACTGATGCATCCAGCAGGAAAATAGAAAGTTGGCACAGATTTCAGAGCAATTTGAACTCCAATTGGTGTTCAGTTTCCCTAACCAGATTAGAGGAAGAAAGAGAGGATGGTCACAACAGATGCCCTGTCTTGGTTCATTACTCAACACCTGTTAAACTTGATTAACAGCCCCCACTAATTATCTGTTCAGACTATCTCATACTGTGAAGGATCCCAAAGGATCTGAAATGTTGACTTCATTTACATGTTTGTCTCTTCTCACAAGGTCTCTGTTAAACATCACCCAAGAAACACGAATTAACCTAGATTTTGCTCACATCGCAGTGCTGTTTATTTTCAAGTACCAGTCGGTATGTCCCAAAGTTGCTTTCTCCGGAGGCAACTGGACTTTCTTGTTTTTTTCTTTTGAAGATATTTTGCTTCTCATCCAAGAAGCTTCTTCAGCTCTGACTGGATGGTGGGGAATGGAAGGATTTATATTCCTTGCAGACAACTGGTCATCTGCAACTTTTCAGAGCAGGGCTGTCAAACTCGCAGGCCACGGGCCAGATGTATCACACACCGGCCACACCCCCACCCAATTTAGCGAAAGGAAGGAAAGTCTTGATACGTGATGTGATGTCACCATGATGCCGTCAGTTTGATAATCCTTGTTTTAGAGTGCCTTTGAAGCACTTGGAGGTTTATCTGTGTCCTCAGGGTCACCTGAGTAGAAGGTTCCTGTGGTCTGCAATTTTTTTCCTCTGGAAATCGATTCCTATTCTCACACAAAGCAAAGAGTGTTCATCCTAAACTGTATTGCTAAAAGTCTGTAGAGATTCTCAGTCATCCAAGTCATGGTTGTCCCAAAGGTGCGTTCTCAGGAGGCAACTGGACTTTGTTTTTTTTTTCTTTTGAATATGTTTTGCTTCTTATCCAAGAAGCTTCTTCATCTCTATCTTCAAAAGAAAAAGAAAAAAACAAGTCCAATTGCCTCCTTAAAAAGCACCTTTGGGACAACCATGATCTGGGTGACTGAGAATCTCTATAGATTTTCAACCATTACATATAGAAATGTAAAACTTTCCCCCAAAAAACAGGTTTTCCCCTGCTTATAAACATATCACTACCAAACTAGGTAACAATACCAGTGTAAGGGGGGTATTTGCTGCATGTGTGTATACTGTAGCTTGCCTTGCCTGTTTTGCTTGGTCTTGTAGTTTTCTCCTTGGTAGTTTTTGGTAGTATTTTCTTTGTAAACAGGGAAACTACCGTCACACTGATGATGTTACTTAGTATGGTAGTGAAATATCTACAAGCATACAATCAAGCTTAGGAAGCTCCAGAGACTTCACAGTTTAGTCCTGAGCTATCTATATCCTATATTGGAATATTTATTTATCATTTATTTATATGATTTATACAGCCGCCCATGCAACATGCATAAATTTGGGTAGTTTACAAGATAAAAACACTGAAAATCCTACAACATCTAACTTTAGGCTCCGAAAGATAAACAATAGCCCTTTCACAGAAAAAGCAGCTGAATAACAAAAGATCTCATCTCCACCCTGACCCCAAAGCCTGGGGGAACAGCCAAATCTTCAGTGCCTTGCAAGGCTGCAGAAAGCTAAGTGGGGCAGGGCCACCTGGATCTTTGGGGACATGCTGCCCCACGGAAAAGGTGCTGCCACTGAGAAGGCACAACGATGGGGTCCAACAAGATGGCATTGTTTGACAGAGGGGATCCAGTGCATACCACCTTTACTAGATCTGATGAGATGAGCAGAAGCAATGGGAGAAAGGCAGCCCCACAAGTAGCCTCGCCCTATGCAATGTAGGGCTTTCTACTGTAGACAATGCCCAGCCCCTTCCATTGCACCTAGAAATCTATTGAAAGCGAGTGCAGTAGCATCATCACAAGAAACACCAAAATTTGCACCAGACATACATTCTTTGTGTGTCTTGGGCAATAAAGTATTGTATTGTATTGTGTTATGTTGTATTGTGTTGTGTTGCATTGCACTGCACTGCACTGTATCCTACCCTACCCTACCCTACCTTATTGTCTACTACTTTCTTGACTAACTGCAACTTCCATGTGCTCTGAAGGGCAGCTCTATTCAAAGTATGTTACAGGCTGAATTTATATTACAGATTAAAACATAAACCATACTTTGCAAATTACAGTAGTTGAGTTTGTACAAACTCAAGCAAATAAAACACATTATGGATTAGTGTAATGTGCAAAGCCCATCACACACTTATGGATTAGGTATTCCTCACCTGTTGCCTTGGATATTTGTTCTTTTTGAGGAATTTCAAAGTGTGACAAATAGTTTCGATAAGACGAGAGAGTTTCTTGGAAGAACGCAGACATTGTATCCTATTCCTTGTTCTAGCCAAATAAGATCTGACATTTATCTCTTTTGCCTTTGTGCATTTCCTTTAATAAATAATAGCAACAGGCAAGCTGCTGTTTTAACAGATAGTGGTTTGTAAGCGCCAACGCAATACTTTGAACAAGAGACGAAAGGTTCTGCGGTCAAACTGTCATTCTTAAAGCTTCAGAAACCAGACTCTCCTTTTTATCTGTTTTCACCAAGGATATTAGTCTATTAGTCTTCTCCAACATAATGTCTTCAACCACTGTTGCCGTAAGGTGCCAGTAGCTTGATGACTTTCACAGATGCATAGTACAGTATCATCTCTTCACTTTGCTCAAAATTTCAGCTATCTCAAAATATTTTAGCCTTCCCAATTGAGTCTTGATGATCATATCCTATTTCATTTCCCTTCTAATGCTTCTTACCCATTCCCTCTTTGTTGCAATTCAGGCTATCTTAAACAGGTTGTAGGAAGGTAATCTTTGACTTAGAACCATTCTTTTAGTGACCATTACAAATCATAACAGCACTAAAAGAAAAGATGAGTTATGACCATTTTTCACACTTATTGTCAGGTGGTGCTCTATTCAAAATCCAAGAAAGACTCCATTAATATAGAGAAAAGAACTTTTACTGGAATTCAAGTGGTAGTAACAAAGTAATTCTAGATGTGAGGAATTATACGCAAAAAAACACATATACAAAGTGATGGCAACGTTCCCACCCACAAAAGTTCAAACAGTTCATCCAATCGAAGATGTATATTATGTCATGTTAGTGTCAGTGAGAGATTATCCATTCCAGCCAGTAACTCCAAGACAAACATAATCTCAAAGCACTTTTATTAGAATAGAAACTTGGTACCACTGTGGGATTCCGAAACTAAAATTTTCCCCTGAACTTCCCACAGAGACCCAACCATCCCCTTTTTCCCACATCATACATCATGTGAACCAATCCCCTTCAGTCCCAATTCTTCCTGCGCAATTCACAATGACCTTGAATTACTAAAGAATTTATTTTGTCGACTGAGAGCTACTCAAATAATATCAGCCCCCTCCAAACCTCCGCAGCTGTGTGGCAGCTTTTAATAATAATTCCAAAGCTGACAGTGGAGTATCTTCAGGTAGTGATGCAGACATCTGGCCTATTTTGATAAAGACCCGCAGTTGCGCAGTAAGCAAGCAAATAAGCATAAACAAAGTTTTTTCCCCAAGTTATACATTTCATTCTTCACAACCTCCAGCACATTTCTCACACCCACAAAGTCCAATTATTTTCCCCTTCCCCCATTACTATGGCAGCCGAAAGATGCAAGGGAAAGGAAAAGAGTCCTGAAGGCTAACATTGACAATCATTGTAGCATCTCCAATTGAACAACCATGTGGATGCCTGGTAACTGGTTCATATTTATGAAAGTTGCAGTGCCCTGGGGTCATGTGATCCCCTTTTGTGACCTTCTAACAAGCAAACTCAATAGGGAGGCCTGATTCATTTAACAACTGGGTCACTAACTTAAGGCCCTGTCACACTGCCCAACAGATGCAAAACGTTTATAAAAAGGACATAGCGGATGAGAAAAATGTTCCATCCGTTGCTATCCGCTCTCAAAAGGGGCAAAAATTTGCATAAGCAGAGCGGATAACATGGAAAGGAACGGACGGGGGGAGGACGCAGAGCGGATGGAAAGCAGATGCGGAACGGAAGCCTATCGGATGGAAGTGGATGCAGAGCGGATGCGTAGAGGATGCGTAGAGGATGCAGAGCGGATGCGTAGAGGATGCAGAGTGGATGCATAGAGGATGCAGAGCGGATGCATAGCGGATGACGCGGATGCGTAGCTGCATCCGCTTTCATCCTTTCTCCGTCCGTGCTACTAACGCTGCGCGTCCGTTCCGCTTCCTCCCTGCGTCCGTTTACTGCTGAAACGGATTTGAGTTGCATGGAAGCGCAGCGGATGCCTAGCGGATATAGCAGATGCATAACGGATGCAGAACAGATGTCCCCCGTATGCCTAGCGGATGCAGAACGGATGCATTGGATACATTTTCCGCTCAAAAGTTTTGAGCAGCTCAAAACCTTCTGAGCGGATGAAATGTCAATAGACGGATGCTGGACGGATAGAGAGGAAGCAAAACGGAGGCAGTGAGTACAGAACGGAAGCATCGCGTTAACCAATGGATGGCAAGTGTTTTTCTCCATTTTACATCCTCTTTGCATCCGTTGGTGCAGTGTGACAGGGGCTTTAACAACTGCAGTGATTCACTTCACAACCATGACAAGGTTGTAAAATGAAGCAAAACCCACTTAAGAAGTCTCTCATTTACCAACAGAAATTTTGCGCTCAACTGTGGTCCTAAGTTGAGGGTTACTTGTACCTCTTGATTCAAAGCTGCCTAAAATTAGGAGAAGGACATTTAAGGAAAGCATTTTTTTTCTAATAATTGAAATTTCAGGTAATTCCAGTATAAACAAATATTCAGAGACCAACTCTGCTGGATGAAAGATTAACTACTTATCCATCTCAGCCTGACAGGTAACAACCTCTCACTCTACAAGAGGCCAAATGTTTAGTGGCATGGGTCAGCAAAACACCAGGAGAAATCACTTACAAACCAATTGTAAACAATGATTGTTCCAATTAAAGGTTGAGGCATAAAGTACTGGGGGAGGTGGGCAGCTATCCACCCAATTTGTAATTTTCCAAAGACAAAGACCTGACTGAGAAAAGATAAGATCCATCAACTGCAGATGGTTACAGTAGTGGTTTTAACTGTTCAGTCATGTCCGACTCTTGGTGACTTTATAGACTTAACAGATTAACAGAGTTGGAAGGGACCCTGTAGGTCATCTAGTCCAACTCTTGCCCAAACAGGAGACCCTACACCATTTCTGACAAATGGCATCATATATTTTAGCCTCCAGTCCCCTAATCATCCTGGTTGCTCTTCTCTGCGCTCAACATTTTTTTTTATAGTCTCAACATTTTTTCTATAGTGTATAAAGGCAAATGCTCTCTATGCTACCTTGTCAAGCACAGCATCTTTTAGATCCAATGTTCTTCTTTGTATCAGTTTTGATGGTATCCAGCCAGTGAATTCTTTGCTTGCCTCTTCTTCCAGATTGATGTAGAGCAATATTGAATGGAATTGGAGGAGGACAAAATTAGTAGGTCAGCTGCCTCTTCTACTGTAAAGCCCTTAACCATTATTTTTTAATTCTTCATGGCTGAGTTTTTGAACAATTATCATTTCCTTCTTCGACTAAGAAAAAGATGTTTCCTTAATTATTAGCCTCCAACATTCCATTAGATTCTTGGCCTTCGATTCTTCTGACTTACCCAAATCTTCTCCAGAGATTTGAAGGATCCTCTTGAGCAAATTAAGAAAATTACATCCATGGGAATATATTTTGAATCATGTTTAAAGTGCTTTACTTTGAGGTAACATATATCATGCTTCTAAACTTCTGTAAGTGCCTTACCCATACAAAAATTGGTTTTGTTTATTTTATTACAACAGCAAGATATGCAGGCTTTCTGGCTACTATTATCCTAAATATCCATTCCAGCTTGTTTAGCTATCTACTTTTGAGAATATACATAATTTCTCCACTTGTTTCCTTACTTATTACTCCCTGCTTTTTTTAAACAATGTCATGGTTCAATTTCAAGCTTAAAACCCTCAGGATACTTGAGGGATGGTCTCACCCCACTGGGATTGGCCTATTTGCTTTTAATTTATTTATATTTTAATGTATATATGTATAGATACAATTTTATGATTGTAAGCCATCTTATGGTAAGAGAGACAGCCAGTAAATTTTATAAATAATAAATAAAGCTGCAATTTGCTAAGTGAGAGGAGTCTCATTTCTATTTTATCAAGGAAAGCATTGAAATCATTTCTCTCTTTTTTTCTTAAATTTTACTGTACAATCTCTTTCTATAAAACACTTTTTACTTGCTCTTAATTTAGATTAAATTTGGCCTTTAATCTAGCCTGAGAATGTTCTTATATTAGGCTAGTTAGAGGATAGAGCAGCTATTCACAAAGTATGAGGGTCAACTTTTTCTCAACCTGAGCACTTCAAGTTATGTGGACTTCAACTTACAGGAATCTCAAGAGCAGCCAATGGGGATATTCTAGGAGTTGAATTCTACATAACAACATAATAACTCTGTGTGTGTGTGTGTGCGTGTGTGCATGTGCACACACACACATATATATATATGTATATGTCAGTGGTGGCTAACCTTTTGGGGCTCCTTTTGGGCGAAAAATTGTGCATGCACTCACATGCTCATGCTTTCACGCCAGCACCCAAAAGACAATGCACGCCTCTCATGTCCCCTGCACATGCGCACACAATTCCCCCCCCCACTGCCCCCTTACCTGCACTGTACCTCACAGCTGATTTTCAGCCAGTTTGAGACCTTTTTTGACCTCCCAGAGGCTTGAGGAAAAGCTTCTGCAGGCTTTTCAGAACAAATAATAGGCCCGTTTTGTCACTTCCAGTATTTCCAGAAATACAGGAAGTGATGAAATGGGCTCTCCTCAGAGGCTCTCCTCAAACCTCTGGGAGGTCAAAAAAGGCCTCAAACCATCCGGAAATCAGCTGTGAGGTGCATGCATGTGCAGTGAGGTAAGTTTGCCTGCGGCTCACTTGCCATAGGTACACCATCATGGGTATATGTTATATGTATGTATGTCTTAAATATTCCTGGGTCTAATGCTCGGATCCACTGTATGCATCTTATGATAAGGAAGTTCATTAAAAATGAATTTCCTTAAGTAACTTTAAGTAAGTAACCTAAGCAAAAGATCAAGAATGACAATAAACATGCTGAAAAAATGAAAGAATTGGTTTCAGGTTTTCACAATACAGTACAACCCAGACATATGTGTTTGTAATCCCTTCCTCTTCTTTCTCCCCTTTGGTCTCTTGACCACTTCAAAATGCCAAAGTGCTTTGCCTTCCTGAAACATTACAGGAGGGTTAATCTCCCTTGATCAATACTTGTTTCTCTTGCATGAAATTTTCCATTTTTCCTACACACACACACACACACACACACACACACACACACACACACATTTTGCTGCTTTGACAGGGCACTTTGATGGAACTTTCATCCAATTTAAGTGTTCCTTTGAAGCTGCACACATATAACATACAACGGTATGCAAATATTTGATCCAAATATTCACTTCAGTTTGAAGTTGATTCAGACAAACTCATCTGTCAAATCCATTTCAAATCAAATCGGCAAGTTGACTTGACTTGTTGAATTAAATCATACATCAGTGAATGAGTACTGATAATTTAGATGATACTTCCTAAATCCACAAGCTATGTCTAAAGTCTGTGATTAGTTTCAGAGATACATCCAATTGGATTAAATATTTGACATGAAATGGTTTGCAGATCCAAATGAGATCAATGATTCAAATAGGGTTTTAGCTCATTCATGTAACTTTTTATCCACCTTTTCAGTGACTAAAGAACTAATGATCATCTGAACACAAAAGGTATTTTGATTTGACATGTCAAAGATAAAAATAGAGATATAAATTATCTTTGATATCTTCCTGTCAAAATAAAGAGATGGATTTGTTGACAAAAATTAAGATAAACTTTACCTTTTAATCTTCTCAGATATAGGTATTCCCTACTTAACATCTCTGCAAGATATTCTCTAAAATTTAATCAGAATTTTGTTAATAGTTTCTAAGACTACAGCATGTAGTGTGATGCATTAAAAAAAATTACAGAAAAGAGGACAAGAGAGAGAATGCCACCTTTATAAAACTCCCCAATGTATATATACAAGTTTAGAAATCATTGCTACAATGTAAATATAAACACAATACATATACTTGTTCCATTTTGTATTAAAATGCTAGCTGTTGACGAATGACTGTTACACAGTATGATTCTTGAAGTTAAATTTGACTTGAACCCAAAAAGACCTTCAAACCAAGGACACCAAGGGACTCTTTTAAACACAATTCCACAACAAGTGACAAAGGAAAAAAATACACCTAGTGAGATCATAATTCTCGAAATGATTTTTTTCTGAATCTCGGTCTGTTTGTATTTTCTATTTTTCATTCATTCCCACTTTTACATTTCTCTATGCCATGTTAATTATACTCCACCACTTCTGCCTTTGATATATTTTCTGAAAAATGACAAGAGGTAAAAAATGTTGAAGAATTAATGTCTGGCCAAATCTAACCAAGAGCAGGAAAAACAGCCCATTATTTTCAAAATGTTGGGATTAGATTTTTCCCCCATTAGGTTGCCATGCCTTCATGTACTGGATATGCTATATAATTACTCCCAAAATCAATTGCAGAAACAGGGATGAAATATTCATTGTTATGTTGCAGCACAACAAAATTCAAGCAGCATACTATCCCATAAATAAAAAGCAGAAAATATATAGTGTTTTCATTTCAAAGCCTTGTTACCATTTACAAAATCTCACAATGGCGTTCTTCCCCTCACATGGCTTTGCCATCTTGTTTAATATATTTCTAAAGAGGTGGTATGTTTTTTTTTACTCTGTGTGAATGATCGTATTTGAGCAAATTTCTGTACTTTAAATGAATGACAAATAATTACAATTTGCCCGAATTCATCAGCAAGTAACTTTAAAATGTCAAAAATTGTATCAATAGTCAATCACATATCAAAAAACACCTGTCCAAAATAGTAGGGCAACATTTTGGTAACAGCAGTTATATTTTCTATCTGACACAAAATAGCTATGTAAGGAAATTGATAGTACCCTTGGCATTTTTTAACAACTGGCATGCCTACTTGTCTCTGTCTGACTTTGAAGCTAAGTAGAATTGGGCCTGTTTTTTACTTTGAGGAGGGACTCTCAAGGAACACCAGGACTGTTATATCTACATATATATACAAGCTGTGATATCTAAAAACATCTTGGAAGAAGCAAAGGCAAGGTACCTTTGCCATGAAAACATCTGATCTGTCCATGAGGCCTCCAGAATAAAGCTCAACTTGAAGGAGCTTTCCTCTGTACTTATGCTTTTAAAAAAGATGTCTTTGCATTACTCAAGGAAGGAGAGTCGCCTTCTCTTTTTTTTAGCCTTCAGACAATCCTTATTTTCAGATTTATTTTGTCCTAAACATATTTCTGCATCCAGAAGATGGTGCTAAATTATTACAGGTTTCCCATTTTAGTTGGAGTGAACATAAAATTGTATAGATTTTTATTATGTACGTATCTATATCTCTTGTCAACATCTTTAGACAAGGCCAATCTCCAGCACATTCTCAACCTTCTTAAGTTCCCCAAATCTGCCAATTCAAAATCTGGAGATGTATAATAGAGGTTTAATAGTTAAATAATCTCCTACAAAAATGGGTGAATCTGGTTATGATCTTGTCCACCTGAGTAAGTCTTTAATTGATTATCTATATTGCTGATCATCTAAGATCCCACAGCTTTTCTTCTTGCAAACTTTTTATTAAGGATCCTGATCTAACATCATCAGAAAACCTCAAGTCTCCTTAGAAGTGGATCTCTAGAAATAATAAAGTTTTTTTTTAAGAAAAAACCCACAATCTGTGTCAAAAGCAAGTTTTGCAGAGACATCTGCATATCAATGACATGCTAATTTTGTTACATGTTTGCTGCAAGATTCCTTTACTATTCTAACTTTTTTTTAAAAAAATCAAGTTGATCTGTTTCATTACATATTATTCAGTCAGCTCAAACAGCAAATAAAACATTACATTTTTGATAGTGCATCAAATGTCTACTCTGGCTGCATTTTTCTTTTAACTGGAATCAACATATGGAGGTGTTTAGGTCGTTATTGCATCATAGAAACAGAGATATCAATCAAAGCTAACATCTGGCATGTGCTGAAGGACAATTGATAGTTGGCAACAGAGAAATATGGATATCCTAACTGGATTGTTGAAGCCCAAGTATTGTATGCTTAATTTTAGATAGCCTGGGAAATGAGCAATGTACACATTGAATAAATGAAATAAACACAATATAGAATGATCCAGTTCTACAAGTGGGATATTTGAAGATAATCAGCTGATTGTTTACTTTTAGGGATTTGCAGGTGATTATGGGAACAGATGACCTCACTATATCACGGATGACATTAATTTGACTATGGGAATTGAAGAACCTTTATCAGTAAAGTGCAGAATTAATTCCCTTCTATTACCTCATTGATTATAAACCTAATAGAGAGGAAGAAGCAGAGAAGGTGACCTTCATTACGCACAATAGGCATCAGAGTGAATGTTCCATGTCAACCAGCTTACCAGCTCAATCAGAATCTACATACCAAAATTTGGTTATTATCCCTGATGATAAATTTTAACTTAGCAATGTTAAAATCTCGAGGAGCAATGAAGTGATAAAGCTATGTAACTAGAACCACAATACCACAGATGGTTTGTATTCACATGAAATTCAACAAACATTATTAAGTTCTTTCAAAGTTAACATGACACCTTGGTTTTTGATAGCTTAATAAAATTAATGAAATAAATAAAAAAGAAAACATAGAGTGGATGTCATATTTAATTACTTCTGCCATTTATAAATAGCTTCCTCCTCTCGTAATTCCTCAACTGAATTCTTGCAGTTTAATATACCTTTTTACTAACACCGCTTCTGATCCACAGGTGAAATTCAAAAAATTAGAATATCATGCAAAAGTTCATTTATTTCAGTAATGCAACTTAAAAGGTGAAACTAATATATGAGATAGACTCATTACATAAAAAGCAAGATAGTTCAAGCCATGATTTGTCATAATTGTGATGATTATGGCTTGCAGCTCATGAAAAACCCAAATCCACAATCTCAGAAAATTAGAATATTGTGAAAAGGTTCAATATTCTAGGCTCAAAGTGTCCCACTCTAATCAGCTAATTAAGCCATAACACCTGCAAAGGGTTCCTGAGCCTTTAAATGGTCTCTCAGTCTGGTTCAGTAGGAATCACAATCATGGGAAAGACTGCTGACCTGACAGTTGTGCAGAAAACCATCACTGCCACCCTCTCTAAGGAGGGAAAGCCTCAAAAGGTAATTGCAAAAGAAGTTGGATGTTCCCAAAGTGCTGTATCAAAGCACATTAATAGAAAGTTATGTGGAAGGAAAGAGTGTGGAATAAAAAGGTGCACAAGCAGCAGGGATGACCGTAGCTTGGAGAGGATTGTCAGGAAAAGGCCATTCAAAAGTGTTGGGGACTTTCACAAGGAGTGGGCTGAGGCTCGAGTCAGTGCATCAAGAGCCACTACACACAGACAGATCCTGGACATGGGCTTCAAATGTCGTGTTCCTCTTGTCAAGCCACTCCTGAACAACAAACGTCATAAGTGTTTTACCTGGACCAAAGAAAAACAGAACTGGTCTGTTGCTCAGTGGTCAAAAGTCCTCTTTTCTGATGAGAGCAACTTTTGTATCTCATTTGGAAACCAAGGACCTAGAGTCTGGAGGAAGAATGGAGAGGCACACACTGCAAGATGCTTGAAGTCCAGTGTGAAGTTTCCACAGTCTGTGTTGATTTGGGGAGCCATGTCATCTGCTGGGGTTGGTCCACTGTGCTTCATTAAGTTGAGGGTCAATGCAGCCATTTGGAGCACTTCATGCTTCCTTCCACAGACGAGCTTTATGGGGATGCTGACTTCATTTTCCAGCAGGACTTGGCACCTGCCCACACTGCCAAAAGCACCAAAACCTGGTTTAATGACTTTGGGATTACTGTGCTTGATTCACCTGACCTGCACCCCATAGAGAATCTATGGGGCATTGCCAAGAGAAAGATGAGAGATACGAGACCGAACAATGCAGAAGAGCTGAAGGCTACTATTGAAGCAACCTGATCTTCCATAACACCTCAGCAGTGCCACAGGCTGATAGCTTCCATACCCCGCTGCACTGAGGCAGTAATTGCTGCATAAAGGGCCCAAACCAAGTACTGAGTACATATGCATGCTTATACTTTTCAGAGGTCCAATATTGTTCCATGTACAATCCTTGTTTTATTCATTGCATGTAATATTCTAATTTTCTGAGATTGTGGATTTGGGGTTTTCATGAGCTGTAAGCCATAATCATCACAATTATGACAAATGATGGCTTGAACTATCTTGCTTTGCATGTAATAAGTCTACCTCATATATTAGTTTCACCTTTTAAGTTGCATTACTGAAATAAATGAAATTTTGCATGATATTCTATTATTTTGAGTTTCACCTGTAAGTAACAGAATAAAAGAATAACAGAATTGAAAGGGACTTTGGAGGTCTTCTAGTCCAATCCCCTGCTAAGACAGGAGACCCCTCTACCATTCTGTGCAAATGGCTATCCAATGTCTTCTTGATAACCTCCAGTGATGGAGCACCCACAATTTCTGGAGGCAAGCCATATTTGAGAATATATTTCTTTCCTTTAAGTTTACTTAGAATTGGGGAGTTACATTTATTTTGTGAAATTTTATGTGAATTTGCCTAAATGACATTTCCCTATCGAAACCAAATATGCCCCCAACTGAAACAAAAGCAGCAACCATCCAATACATATAGCACAAACAAAAGAGTATCCTGTTAACAGGCTTCAGATATTACAACTACAAGAATGAAAAATGGGTCAACCTTGTTGATTAGAACAGGGGTCGACAACCTTTTGGACTTCTGGGACCACCAAACTCATAATTTTAAATCCCAGGGACCACTAACCGTTCTGTGGGCATGGCCTAATTTGTTAGTGTGGCTTGGTGGTCATGTGACTGGCTGGGCATAGCTTGTATGTAAATATTATAAGTATTATACAAATATTGAATTTTTTTATAAAAAGAGCAACTTTTTTTGTAAATATTATAAATATTATATAAACATTGATTTTTTTATAAAAAAAGAGCAACTTTTACCTGAAATCAGGCAAAGCAGGCAGGCAGATTGAGTTGCTCACAGAATCACAGATTCATTCAGAGATCTATCTATCTGTCATCGGCTAGTTCAGTATGTCACATAAAATTTTCTTGCAAGCAAACTCATAAAATTTGCTTGCAAGCAAACTCACAAAATTAACTCACAATAAACCATGTATGTAAATATTGATTTTTGTATATAAAAAAGAGCAACTTTTACCCAAAATCAGGCAAAGCAGGCAGGCAGATTGAGTTGCTCACAGAATCACAGATTCATTCAGAGATCTATCTATCTGCCATCGGCTAGCTCAGTCTGTCACATAAAATTTG
Source organism: Laticauda colubrina (assembly GCA_015471245.1). Classification (NCBI taxonomy): domain Eukaryota; kingdom Metazoa; phylum Chordata; class Lepidosauria; order Squamata; family Elapidae; genus Laticauda; species Laticauda colubrina. Next base: position 6,149,515 of record BLBF01000003.1, read on the forward strand.
CTTGCCGTGAGTCTGCACTAAATAATAGAACCTTCAGTCCTAAGGGAGGTTTGGCTGTGCTTAAAAGCAGAGCTGGAGATCTGAAGACTAGCTAGAAAGCAAGAAATCCAACCATTTCCTGCTTCCTAGCTCATCTAAATCTCCTGGCACAGCAGAACAGATGATGGTTGGAAAAAGGAAAAATGGCAGTTTAGCCGGCAAGTTTGCCGGGTAAGGAGTGAGTGGGCAAGGAGGGCCATATGGGCTGCACAGCCTGGATTGATTGCTTTTGGGGGGGTGCTCTGGGGGTGAGATTTCTCTGCAGCCTACCAAAATTTTCTCACAGCCCACCAGTGGGCGGCGGCCCACCGGTTGGTGACTGCTAGATTAGAAGGCATGAGTAAGACTATTTCTTTGCATTTAAATGTGAAGTTCCTTAATTTTGCAGTTTTATCAACAGGTGAAATTGAAACTCAAGGAGGAAAATTTCTCAGGGCAACTCTCCAAGCCAAAAAAATAAATAAATGTGTGTTAGCATGTATATTAGGCAAAGTTATGCAAAGGAATGTACAAGAGAGAAGCTATTGGGAAATATATTAGGAAAAGAATAAGATATTTGTTACTTGGGGAAATGCAAACAAACGTGGAGCTGACTAAATAGAATATTAAGCAGAATTGCCCAGGATAAATATATATTTTTTGAAAAATGGGTCCCAAAATGAATAAAACTAAAAGAGATATTTTTCCCATTCTTTCTTTAAGTCTCCATTCTATCATCTCTGCTTCTTCTACTTTTTATTCCTCTCATGACAGTTCTGTTCATCCCTTTCAGTCTTCTAACCTGCTCATTTGAATTTCAGTTCCACTCTGAATCAAATTTTAGTTGCCTCAATTATCAGGCATTATCTTTCATTGAAAGACATGGACTGTGTGTATCCGTGTGTTCATTTCTGAAGCTTGCTGAACATGATCTTGCTATAATCATGATGGGTGTTCCAGATATTGAAAGCAGGCACTCACTATCTAGGGTCAAATCATCATCTTTATCCTCTTTTTTTTTTCTTAAACTCCACAATATACAAGTATGAATTCTTCAGAAAAGAATACAAATGCTGTTTAAACAGTCTCCCTTTTTCCCCCACGTGCATCACCATTAACTATGTTTCGGAGCTCCTGATATTTTATTTCTAATGATCTCCTATTTAATTGGGTTCCTTTTTAATCCTCCCAACTATTTTTAAATCCATTATCCAATAATGTAAAAAGGGGATTTTCCTTGTAGAGCAACATTTCATTGCTTTAATGTCTTTAATTTAATGTAAATTTAATGTAATTTAAATTAAATTAAATAAATGTAAAATTAATGTAAATTAAAATTTTAATTTATCCTTTGAACCTACGGTAGAGTTTATGTGTTTGTAGGTCTTCCTGTGTTTGCCTATTCTCACAATTAGAAGACATACTTCCAAATGTAACTGCCAAACACTTCCCTTAAACCAATATTCTTTTGAAGTTATAATGTTGGGTAAAAAGTCATTCTGAGGCAAAAATCATTACTATGTTTGTTGAATCCAAACTACCATTTTCTAATTTTTTGTCCATGGAGCTATCTTAAAACCAGTATGGATTTTTTTTTTCATTCACCAGAATTCTTATAAAATCTAAATGACAGTGAGAAATATTAATCAGTGGAATGACTTGCCTCCAAAAATTGTGAGTATTTCACCACTTCAGGTTTTCAAGAAGGGATTTGGCCAAAGTGGTATAGCTTCTCCTGATCGAGTAGGGGGATGGACAAAGTCCCTTCCAATCCTGCAACTCTATATTCTAAATCATCTTCATCTTATATCAATGTTACATCAGCTGAAATTCTTACCCACTTGTTTCTATGGTAATTTCAGTTCACTTCAAACAAATAGTTTAAGTCAGCATCTGTGTGAAAATTCTCAAGCATTTGACCTCAAGCACACTACTTCCTAAGCTGAAAATTAATTAGTTGGTTGGTTGGCAAGAACTAAAGACATAGACTTTCAGAAGTTTTCATAAACTGGGGTCCTTCAAAGAGTCTTCCCTTAAAGATAATAAAAGTTTTCAGGGAAGCAACATCAAGCTCCATATACCAAGAAAAGATAAGGTTTTTAGAGTTCCATCTCAATGATTCCATGAAACAGGATTATCAACATTCACCCATGAACCTTGTGAGATAAATTATGAAAGACCAGAGCAAGGTCAGAGAGATCTCCTTTAAAAAGCAGAGATTTGGACCCAGATTTGGACAAACACAGTAAGAAGGATCCTAGCTTTATCAGGTGATAAAGCCAACCCTTGCCATTATGCGTCAAATTTATCTTGCTGTTGCCTGCTTTGAAGAGGACAAAAACAAAAGGTACCATTGTACATTTTCTCACACTCAAAAATATGGCTGAGAGCCAGAAAAAAGCAACATAGGACTATTCTATCTGGACTTATCTAAAGATATAGACAATATTATTTTGTGCAACTGATATGAAAAAGGCAAATTCATTTTTGGGGAAATCATAAGAAAGAGGATTAAAAGTAAAAATGGCAATATCCTAATTCCTTTTTAAAAATTTATAAATGGATTGCATAATTATAATTATAATGGAATTATAATGGAAATCCATTATTAAAAATGAATGCAAGTTTTAGTCATTGTATCTCAGAAAGTATGCTGGGTTGTAATAGCCCAGTTGGCAGAAAGGGGTATAAGAAATTCCCTTTTAAGGAAACATTATGATAATATAAACATTTCAGTTTAGGAAAATAATGAATAAGCTGGGACATGAATAATATTATACACAAAAAGAAAATGACAGGCATTTTTTCTTCTTCACTCATTCTCAAACTTACAAGTGAAACACAACGGTGAAAAGGTTTTGAAATCGAAAAAGAAATACTCTATCATACTGTTACCATTGAACACCAACTGCCAAAAGATCAGCATTACAAAAATACAAGTTAAGGCTAACAAGAGCTACTGCACACCCTTATGTCACATACTGTATGATATCTAAGACAATTTGCCCATCAATGCCAAGTACCTAGGTCAATAAGCTGACATCCATGTCTTCTGAAGACTTTCTTTGAATATCTTGTTGGCAATGGTACCAAGATCAGAGGTGGTATTCTGCAGGTTCTGACCAGTTCTGGAGAATCTGTAGCAGAAATTTTGAGGAGTTCGGAGAACCGGCAAATACCATCTCTGATTGGCCCCGCCCGCCCCCAACTATTCTCTGCCTCCCGGGTTCCAGCTTCTTTTGTTGCTCTGCATAGGAGAACAGAGCTGGAAAGCAGGTTAGTGGGGTGGGGAGGGAATGGGAATTTTGCAGTATCCTTCCCCTGCCAAGCCACCCCATGCCCACCAAGCCACACCCATAGAACTGGTAGTAAAAATAATTGAATCCCACCACTGACCAACATGATAGAACAGGTAGACTATAAGGCTTTCCTTATCATCTTATGCTCTGATGAAGGGACTGAATGAAGACTTCCAGTAAGCCATAATGGCAAACTGACATTCCTCTAAAAGAGTGTAATGTATATCGAGGCTGAAATGGCACCTGATGGCAGGAATTAGGTGTTTAAAATCTCTCTGGAGTTAAAGAGAAAACATGAGATTATCCACAAGTGTCCTCTTCAGTAGCCTTTTTTTCCAAGTGGACAAGAACTGTGTTTTTGCTGCCAGCTTGTGATTGACTGGAGACATGGAATTCCATCTAACTAATATTGCCTGTATGGAAAAGTTCTTAATCACTCTGGATTTTTCTTTTTTATTCTTTGGATTACTTTAAAGATTAAGAGCCTTCAGACTGTTAGGGTTTAGTGAGATCACTAGACGAGTGCCCTTCAATCCTTAAACAAACAAAACAGTTTAACTATACTCTTAAAGATTTGTATTTTGGGGGATATTCAGCAGGATGAGGACTATTGTTGGCTTTGGAAAGTTTCACAGGGATCAAGGGCTCAGATGGACTTGATTTGAGATTCTGATGCTGACTGAAAGGATCCTCTCCCATAAGGAAAAAAAAACCCTTATGTTTATATTCTGAACTGACAAAAAGACCTTTAAGGTATCAGTTTAATGCCCTCCAAAGTCTAATTTTCAAAGAGACCTATGACTTACAACAGAGGTATTAAACTCAAAGCCCTTGGGCTGGATCTGGCACATAGGATGCTTAGATCTGGCCCATGGGGCTTCCCTGGAAACAGTGAAGGACCACCCTGCAGTGCCTCTGCCAGCAAAAATTGAGCTCAGGAAGGCTGCACACATCTTCTGCCAAAAAAAATGGAGCTCAGGAGGGCCAAGCTCCGTTTTCACTGACAGAGCACCTGGGCTACCATAGGTGCCCTCGACACAAGTGACATCGAGCTGGCCGTGCCCACCCTGGCCACACATACCCTGTCCCCCTCCAGGTCAAACACAACTCTGATGTGTCCCTCAATGAAATCAAGTTTGACACCCCTGGCTTACAGCAACAATAAGTTTTTGAACTATTTAAGTCTTTACTAGCACCTGCTGGTGTAACTGCAGAGAATCAAGCACCATTGACTAAAATTGAAATTGACCTATAGGTAGAATTAAAAAATACAGTTTACAAGAAGGAGATGGAAACAACAAATTTACAAATGAAAGATGACTTGAAAATTGAAAAAGAAATAAAAGTATAAGCTTGATGAGTGGTTTGGATATATTTCCATTTATTGAGTTTACAAGAAGGGTTGCCTGGAATTGCTATCTTGAAAACATGAAGAGGGCTTGATAAATATGAAGAAAAGAATTTCAAGAGAAGAGGGGAGCATGAGAAGACAGATACTAGAATTTTGTTTGAGGGATTTTAAAGACTGTTTATAGAAAGAAGAAAGAATATAACATTGATTTAGTTGAACAAGGTTAAAATAATGTGTTGGTATTTGATGGGATATTTCATGGCTCCTTAATTATGACTTGATAACAATCATTATATTTTTAATTGACTGAATTTTAATTATTTGAAGAGGAAAAAAATGGGATGATTTGTTCAAAGATGCAAGGAGCCAAATTTGAGGCAATAAACACAATCCATAATATTTGCATTGTTATTTCTGATAACCCTTACTGTGGCTATTTAATTGGGAAAGATGAGGTTTTATAGATAGATGAGTTCATAGAAAATGGAATTCTTTGAATGAAGAGATGTTTGGTTTTACTTTAAAGGATAGTGATAAGTGATAAGTTCTTATACTTGTGATAGTGATTAAGTTCTTATACTTGTTTGGTAGAATTGCCCTGCCCTCTTTATTTTTATTTTTTAATGTATTTCTTTATACTATAGTTGTATAAGTTTTACTTGTATAATATAAACTTTAATAAAATTATTGGGAAAAAAGAGAGTGAATAGCAACTGGCACAGTTCTTCATATCTTAACATTTAGAAAGAAGTTTTCAGAGAAGCAGACATCTGTTTGCAACCCGATCCTTATTGAAAATTCTTCATTATCTACAGAATGAATGTAGAAGTGTTTCCCCACCCCATAGATAAGAAAGGTAAATTGACTGTGGGGAGGACGATTTTGTCCCAGAAGTAGACATGAAGATGAAAATGATTCCTTCTCCTCTTCCTCCTCCGCAATAGAAATTAGATAGATAGATGATAGCGAGATAGATAGACAGGCAGACAATTAGACAGATAGACAGATGATAGAAAGATGAGAAAGAGACAGACAGACAGACTCATTCATTTCAAGGAATTTTAACTATGCCATTAAACAAGAATTGATGCTTAAACCATAAGGCCTTCTGGAAAAAAAAATCCTTTGTTATCTGAATGCAGATTATTGCTTTCTTACCTCACAGACTGAATGAAAAGCTTAACTTGCTCAGAATCCTAACAATGCCAAGGGTTTTGTTAGCATCGCTTCTCTTCAGATCACCTTGGCATGCAGAGCTCTGTTGAGGTTGTGCCTCATCTTTTCTTTACCTTCCTTCTCTTTCCTTATTTCTTTGCCCTGTGTGCAGGTGAGCTGGGGAGAGCTGGAAAGAATGGCATCGCTGACTTTTGTTGTTTGGAGCTGTGGTACCTCCAAGGATCTTCGTTCTAAAGGCTAATAGCCCTCAAGGAGTCCAGGGAAGAGTGGGAAAAGAAGGCTAATCACAGCGAAGTTAAAAAGGTCAAAAGCTGCTCCCTGAAGGGAGGATTAAAAAAAAAGAAAGCGAGTGAGAGATGAGAATAAGGCAGCTGCAAAGGGTACCTGCAGCATAATAAGGAGGTAGATGTTTTTCTTTTTTTCTGCAATCTATTTGCAATGGACTGATGTATGGGGAATCCTAGTGGTCTGCCTATTTGTTCTTTTCTTTTTTCCAATTATTTTGCCCATCCCTGTCTTGGTGGGAACCAAAAAGAAAATTAAAAAAGAAACCTGTTTGAAACTCGGAGGAAGCAAGCTTTCTTTTCAAAGTGGGACGAAGCATATCAGTAATAGGACAGTGCCTGTCTGGTTTTTTGTTGGTGTTGCTGTTTTTTCGATATTACTTTCATGGATGATACAAATCAACTTTGGGGAATACTGTAAGTTCAGAAGCAAAACTGAAATAAACCTTAGATAATTTTTAAGAAGTTGGAAAGGAGATAATTGAATGCTTAGAAGATTGGTTCACCCCAGACGACAGCTCCCATAAGTCAATTCAACATATCTTGATCCATTAGGTCTGAAGAGAACATTTTTTGTAGACCCTAGAACTAGACCGGGGAGGCAAGGAACATTGCGGGTCCAATCCTCTAAGAAGATACACCTGGAAGGACCCAGAAGAAGGGCTTTCTCTGTGGTAGTTCCCTCTCTCTGGAACATCATTCCCCACCAGAGATTAGATTGGCCCCCACACTGATACTCTTTCGGAAGCCTTTGTTCTGACCCAAACTTTGTTCTAAGGAAACAAACACGAGGTAAGAGCAAAACCTTTTTACGATTCTTTACGAATTCCGTTCCTTCACGATTAAAAGGCTGTTTCAAACAAATTGTCTCTGATAAGAATGAGCCTTGCCAAGGTTGTTCAAGGCTGCCAAGAACACTAGATAAAGTTACTCAGAAATATTTCAAACACAAAGAGTCTTCAAACACCAACCAAGATATTCTGAATGTCCACAAGGCTTGAGTGCAAGAACTTCTTTGCTTCCTGCAAAGAATACCGGTCTCTCTGGCTGGCTTTTATCTCTTAAGAGAGCGGCCATTACCTTGCATCTTTACTCCCAAGTTGCCCGTGTTGCTGCAGCTGTGCTTTCCTTCAAGCAGCCCTGCACGCATGCGCACTGGGCACAGGCTCCTTGGGGATCTCTTCATCACTGCTGCCAGCCTCCACAATCTCCGAAGGCAGCATTCCACTCCCTGATGGTCCTGGCCCCAACCCTGTATCACACGCAGGCCCTCTCTGAGTCCTCGCTCTCCGAGACCTCATCTGTACCCGCTGCCGGTGAACCACAACACCCCTTCAGATGTGATCCTGTCAGTGGGCCTGGGGAACCCAAAGCAGTATGGAGCCCATTAAATGACTAGTATGAATGTTTGTTGTTGCTGGGTTGATGGGAGTAATATTGTTTTAATATTATTCTTTTTATTTCTTTTATATGCTGTTTTTATATCCAAGTAAGCCACCTTGTGTCACCATGTGTGAGTAGGTGGCAATTTACATTTTCTACATAAATAAACTAACTTCTACCATGTCAGTGGAGATGAATTAGACTTGCCTTCCCTGTTGTTCCTATGATAGACATCTCATCTTAAAGCCTACTTGCCTGGCTACTACAAATAGTCTTCAACTTGCAAACCCTCATTCAGTGGCCGTTCAAAGTTACAATAGCCCTGACAAGTTACTTATGACCATTGTTCACACATATGACCGTTGCAGCATCTCCATGGTCATGTAATCCAACATTTGAACATTTGATAACTGGCTCGGATTTATGAATGGTTGCAGTGTCCCAGGGTTAGATGACAATTTTTATGACCTTCTGACAAGCAAAGTCAATGGGGAAACTAGATTCATTTAACAACCATGTTGCTAATGGCAGTAATTCACTTAACGACTGTGGCAAGAAAGATTGTAAAATGGAACAAAACTCACTTAACAGCTGTCTCAATTCGCAATGGAAATTTTGGTGGTCATGAATTGAGGATTATCTTTTTATTCTACATACCATTCACAGAAGAGCTGTTATCCTTTGAATCTGATTGATGCAGATAAGTTTTCAATCAAGGAGAATATTTGTAACTCAGGGTTGACATGAGTGGTCCTTGGTGCATGTTTTCTTGAAGTCATTTCATTACCCTAACTAGGTAACTTCATCAGTGCTAGTAAGGAGTGCAGTTTGTTGTCAATTTATATTGTGGTGTCCTGTCTGAATATAAATATAAACTGACAGCAAATAGCATTCCTCACTAGCACTGATGCCATTACCTAGTTAGGGTCTTCAAGAAAACAAGCAAACTCAGAGTGCACCAAGGACCCATCAGATAAGTTTTCATCATATATGATCTGGTCCTGGGAAACAGAAATTGGGGAATAAATCCCTGTGTACCACACTCTGCTCGAAATGTGAGAAGAAGGTAAGCAGGAGAGCAGAGAGCATCCTCTATTCAAAACCACATTTTGATTTTTTTTCCCAGTATGCCATATGCTGTATCCTGCATGAGTCAGTAGGATGGCTGAGAAAATATCTAGAGATCCCTCACATCCTGGCATCAATTGTTTCAACTCGGGATGCCGCTACAGAGCATTGCATGCCACAACAATTAGACACAAAGACAGGGTTTTTTTTCCTAATACCATCAATCTGCCGAACACCTAATTCCCACAGGTCTATTGTATGTCTAAGGATATTTACCCATGTAGTTGACGATATTACTTTTATCCTTCTCATCTCTTCCACAACTTTCTCTATGGGTATCAATATTGCGGCTATTATCCTTTGTTTGGATGGTGGTTATTACTTTATTGTGTTGCACTGTTCTTTTGCACAGAGAGCTTGTGCACTGGAGACAAATTCCTTGTGGGTCTAATAACGCTTGGCCAAATAAAGAACAGGTAGGCCTCGACTTTGGCCATAATTGAACCCAAAATTTATGTTGCTCATTGAGTCTGTTGTTGAACTTTGCCCCATTTTACGCCCTTTCTTGCCACAGTTGTTAAGTGAATCACTGCACTGGTCAAGTTAGTAACACAGTTGTTCAGTGAATCAGGCTTCCCCATTGACTTTGCTTGCCAGAAGGCCTCAGAAGATGATTATATGACCCTGGGCAGTGATGGGATTCAAAAAATTTTCTACCGGTTCTGTGGGCATGGCTTGGTGGGTGTGGCGAGGGAAGGACTGTAAAATCCCCATTCCCTCCCCACTCCTGGGGGAAAGTTACTGCAAAATCTCCATTCCCTCCCCACCCCACTACCTGCTTTCCAGCTCTGTTCTCCTGAGCAGGGCAACCAAAGAAGACCCAGCAAATCAGTTAGGACTTGGGAGGCAGAGAATAGACAGGGGCCAGGGCCAGTCAGAGGTGGTATTTGCCAGTTCTCCAAGCGACTAAAAATTTCCACTACTGGTTCTCTAGAACTGGTCAGAACCTGCTGAATACCACCACCTCTGATGCCAGAACACAGCACATAAATATGAGTCAGTTGCCAAGCCTCTGAATTTTGATCATGTGACTGTGGTCTTAAGTGTGAAAATGGTTTTAAGTGTGAAAAACAGCCATAGGTTTTTTTTTTCCAGTGCCTTCCTTTATCATTTTGAACAGTCACTAAATGAACCGTTGTAAGTTGAGGATTGCTTGTATCGTCTTCTATTCATAAAGAATCCCTTTGTTTAATTGGAACCTATTCAGTTCTTTAACATGAAAGATGGTCTCTGTGTTGATTTTTACACAAGCATCAAAATAAGATACTTCTGGTTTATAAAATTCTGTTTGTGAGCCAGATGTTTCAAGCTGTTTGAAATTAACGCCTTGGAAGTAGCCTCGAGTGTTTCTGATTTAACATTGTGGCAGGATGGCCACTTTATCCAAGCCAGGAGGAGAAGAGAGGTGGGCCACATTGAATATGAAATTTTATTTGAGGAAAAAATTGAAAAAAAGCAAAGTTTCATTTGATAGACAAGCACAAATGTATCCTTTACCTAAATCCAAGTATCTTGAATGGATAATGTGCAAATCATTTTTAAACAGAGAAAAATTGTTTTGGATGCAAACATTTTAAATGCAAAATTGCAGCAGCATAAATAGTAAGCAATATAATAAATATAGTAGAGAATAATATGATATATGGTGATATGATATATAATTAATATAATAAAATTTATAAGTGCACAAGTGCACTAAAGTGCCTATCATCCGTCATTTTATTTTTATATTATTCATTTTTGTCAAATTATAAATAAATAAGATAAAAATAAATTATATACATATAAATATACATACATACATACACACATACATACATACAAATGTAATATCATATATAATGATCCTTTAATCCCTTTGTTTCGGGGTGGAGTCAGGGCTTCTCAATGGAGCTAATCACATTTACTGGCCGGATACCCTTCTTATGCCCACACAGAGTTTGCAGCAGATATATTTTTCTTTTCACCCTGAAAGAGAAACATCAGTGTTTGTGTGGGTATAGATGTGTGAATTGAAGAACACACAACACACATTTATAAAAGCACAACACTAAAACTAATTAAAAATACCAAGTCAAAAACCTGTCAATACCCAGACAAAAAATCATGCTCTCGAAACATTTCTCAAGAAAACAGACCAAATAAGAAGATTATTCTTCACGTTTGTAATGTCGCCAAGATACTCTTAATCTTACATGGGAAAAGACCTGAACACACCTAGACCTACATACCTGTACCTGTGAAAATCCACAAATATATATACATATACATATACGTTTTCTGAGGTTTTCGCGGGTATTGTATGTGGATCTTTGGTTATTCGGGTTTTCTCCCGCATAGAATTGGAAGTATCTAGGCAACGTTTCGATGCTCTGAGAAGCACAGAGCTGAAGAAACAAGCCTGAAGATGATGAATGAGACTTCATCGAAACGTTGCCTAGATACTTCCAATTCTATGTGGGAGAAAACCCAAATAACCAAAGATCCATATACATATACATATACATATACATATACATATACATATACATATATGATTCCACCAGACTGTCAATCATTTGGAAGCCTGCACTCTCAAATAGAAAGATCTCCATGCCACAAGCCAGGCAAACACCTGGGCAAAAACAGACTC